>WEIV01006696.1:753173-785274 GCA_013390005.1 Calyptomena viridis
AGCCCTCCTGCCTGTTTCCTTTCCGCCACGATCTGACCACACAAAAATACAGAGAGAAGAGAGGAGGGGGGTAGGTTTTTTGGGGGTAATATTTCTTGTTACTGTTGTTACTGTTTGTTCCTTTTTATTCTCTATATATTTTAGTAAACAATTGTTACTTGCTTTTTCTACATTTTTGACTGAAAGCCTTTTGATTTGAAGCGTATAATAAAGTGGAGGAGGAGTTTCTTTCCACTCCGGGAAGGTTCCCACCTTCCCTGGCAGATATTGTCTTAACCTTAGATGCACTACAAAGTGAACCTCAATATGGTATGTGTTAAAGTGGAAACACTTGTATTGAGAAGCAGTTTTCTGTGGTCTGAGAATGACTTCAGATGAGCTATTAGGCAAGGAGGTTTTAGTCTGCTCAAAAAGAGATCAACGTGTTTAAAACACATGTAATATGATTTTAACAATGTCACTAAGGCACTGAAATTGAGGTTTTAACAGCATTGTAGTCTAATTACATAATTAATATTTTTTGTTTATATTATTGCTGAAATATACTTTGAATTTTGTTTATCTCACACACTTACATTTCTTTATTGTCAAAAATGTTTTCCATTACAATCCATAATACTACAAAAAGTGCACTTGGGGGTCTGTATGAGACTCAGAAACAATCACAATATGTCTGCAAGGTATATTTTATCATTACTGTGGCATTTTCTGGTGTTTTCTCTAATTTTGTTTTTTTCAGTATTCGATTTATTTTTTAAAGAAAAAAGTTGATTCTTATATAGCCATATCCTCTGCTCTTAATTTCAAGCAACAAACTAAATTTGAGTGTTAAAATACTTAGAAGATTCATGGATTTTATTACATTTTATTTCCCATGATAGAAAATCAGGGAAGGGAAGTGGATGGATTAACATGATCCATATATGTCTGAGACAGAGAGTGATATAAACAAATGTCATTCCTGTTATAAGTGTGAGGTTAATCCCACTCTCCAGTAACACCTATGTCTTATGCACAAAGAGTGGTACCGACTTCTGCCATCATTGAATGTTCTGATGGATTATTTCATTCATTACTTTGTGATAAACTATAGAGAAATTTTATGCAAATGTGGAAGCATGCCACTCATTTTCCTCCCCAAAAAAGTTTGTGATAACTTGCCCAGTGTAAGTGTAGAAGACCCTTTCTGCAAGATTACTTTGGGGAGTTTTAGGGCTTACTTCATTTAGGAAGTCTCTCCTGCCTGGAAGAGGTACTTTTTCCAGAGATAAGTTAAATGATTTTCTGCCACTGTATTCCAGAGAAGCTCTTCCTGCTATTGGAAGAAGATAAGCTCCTTGCAGACAGGTTTCAAGGTCCCCACACAGCACGAGGAGCCAGGGATGATAAAAGCCTCAAGGAGAGGCATGTCTTTTTCCCAAGACCCAGTGTTTATAACACTGTTAGGTTTAATGTTCTTTAGTGTTCTCAACCTTGGAAATAAATTTTCTGAAATCCTTCCACTCCTGCCATTTTTGAGGGATACCTGTGTTACCTTTCCTTCATAGCCAGCCATACAGTCTGAAATCAGCAGTGGGGCAGGGAGCAGAGATCACAGCTCTGGCTGCCTTGGATGACAGTTTTTTGAGTCAGACTTTTCCAAACATGTATGGAGGGAGGTTGGGAGAAACCAGGCATACACTGAAAAAAGAGAGGTTCAGGCTGTGTATAAGGAAAACCTTTTTAACCTGATGGACAGTCATGGATCAGAGCAGGTTGGTCCCTCAGAGAAGTTTTGCAGCCACCGACCATCCTTGGTGACTTCCAGGATGGAGGCCCTGGATGAAGCCCTAAGCAACTTGCTCTGATCTCGCACCTGACCCTGCTTGGAGCAGGAGATTGGGCTACAGACCTCCTTAGGTCCCTTCTACCCTAAATCATCCTGTGATCTCATGAATGCTTTTAGCTACCCTAGACCAGCACTGCTGTGTAAAGAGGTGGATTACCTTCCTGCTGATTACTGCTATCATTGACCTCAAACAGCCTTCCTTTCTACTGGAACATAACCTGGCACAAAGGCCTGTTGAGTGTTATGCTCTCATTCACAGTGTGGTAGCACAAGGAATTGAGCGGTATGAGGTGGGAACAAGCAAGTGAAGGTAGTGTCACCAATACAGAAATTGACTGTTTCAGTGATAGCCTCAGATGAGTTAGTTTGTATTGGAGATCTGAGCAGTGAATGAGATTTGTGGTTTCCTGAAAAATGCTTGTGTCCCTTTTCTATAGAGAAAAGCAACTCCTTGCTCATGTTTGGAGGGTGTGAATCACTGAGCCCTACTGCATAAGCATTCTTCATAGAAAATGAAAGAACCCTAACAGAGGGTATGTATGTAAACAGAAGTAGAGAAGCAGTCTACTATAGCAGGTCCATGTGACCACTTGGCAAATAGTTGAGTAACTTGTTTAAACAATTCTAACTCCTGCTGTTGTTTTCTGAACTGCAACTTGATATGGGCTGGAACAATTTGGTGCTCTCAGTAACCTGCAAGCACTGAAATACTGAGCCTTTGGAGCTGGAAGGCACCTCTGGGGATCATCTAGTCTGATCTCATGCTCAGAGCAAGTTGCTAGTCTAACCCCTGCAACTAGAGCAGGTTGCCCAGGGTCATGTCTATTCAGGTTTGAATGTTGCCAAGGGTGGAGACTCCACAGCCTTTCTGGAAAACTTGCTCCAGTGTTGGATCACTCCTCAGTTTCTTTTTCCATCTAAATGTAATTTTCTGTATTTCCGTTTGTGGCCATTGCCTTGTTTCTTTTCACTGCTGGTAAGAGTCTGTCTCCATCTTCTCCTCAGCATACACATTGATGAAATGTCCCCAAAAGCCTTTTCTTCTACAAGCTGAACAGGCTCATCTCTCTCAGTCGCTTCTTGAATAAGAGGTACTCCAATACCTTGATCATCTTCATGGCCCTTAGATGGACACAGTCCAGCATGTCCAGGTTGCTCTGAGTGGCAGTAGAACCATCCAGTGTATCAGCCACTCTATCAACACATTTGGTGAAGATACACACTGTTCCATCATCTCAGTTCGTTGATGAAGATGACAGGAGAATATTGGCCCCAGTGTCGATCCCTGGAGTAGACCACTAATGTTTGTCTTCCAAATGGGCTTTGTGTGCTGATCATAACCCTTTGAGCCCAGCATATCAATCAGTTTTAATCCACCTCACCAACTACTTATCTAGTCAGTACTTTATCAGTTTTCTAAAACAGTGTTATCGAACACAGAATAGAAAGCCAGTCATTTTGTCATAGGAGGCTGTTGTGTTAGTCACACTTGATTTCCCCTGTATAAATCCATTTCCCCTGTATAAATCCATTTTTGGCTGTGGATTCCACTCCAATGTCATTCCTATCCTAAATATGGGAAATGGTTTCCAGGATTAGTTGTTCCATCATTTTCACAGGGATTGACTGACCCCTGTAGTTCTCCAGATTTTCCTTGCCCTTCTTGGAGGGAAGAGTTACATTTTGTCTGTTCTGGTCATCAGGAATTTTCCCAAATTGCCATGAGCTGTGAAAGATAATTGTGAGTCATCTTGCAATGCTGTCAGTCAACTCCCTCAACACTTGTTGAGTGAAACCCTTCAAGTTCTGTGGTTCTATAAGTTTATGTAAATGTTCCCTAACCTAATCCTCATCCAGCCAAGAGTTTGACTTCCTTGCTATCTTCCTTGACTTTCTTGCTGCTCTCGGAGGCCTAGGATTCCTGAGGGCTGGTCTAATCTGTAAAGGTGAAGTGAAGAAGGCATTGAGTATCTTGGCTTTTTTGATGTGCATTTGGGCTGGGGCCCATTCCTCATTCAGCAGTGGGCTGATATTTTTCCCCAGTCTTCCTACTAACAGAGATGTAGAGCTCTTCTTGGTGCTCTTCCTGTCTGTCACTGGACACATTCCCAGGAGGTGTTTGGCATTCCTAGCACCATCTCTGCATGCTTGGACAGTGTCTCCTCCTGGTTATAACAATTTTCTTCTCTGCTGTTTTGAGGATCCTGGACCAGGTATGCCATGGAACTAGGTCAATTTTGCTTATGTAATGTCTTTATTTTGGTTATTCTATACTGTTTTTTGCTGGCTGAACATTCAAACCACTTCTGCTATATTCTCACACATTAGACATTGACTGGTATGTGTACTGATGTTTGTATTGTGAAGCTTCAGTGTGCTCAGATTTGGGTGACATACATGCAGCTATTCCTGATGGGCAGCTGCAAACTTTTACACTCAGGCAAAATAGATTTCAAATTCATAATTGTGGATTTTGTTAGAAATATAACAGATGTAAATAACTTCTTAGAAATAAACTTTTAGGTAGCATTATCACATCTCTTCTGGATCTCCCTGGTGAGAAATACATGAACCTGTGCAGTATGGGATGTGTGCATGATGCCTGCCTAGAACACAATCTATGTATGCCAAAAAGGGCTACCACATCCTGAGCATCCTGAGCATAGTGCACTTACAACCAGAACATATAAACTGTACAATCACAGTGTCTGTTTCACACCTGAGCAAAATTATTGGGCAAATGGAAAAGGGACATATCTGGATAACTCCTGATGTACAGAAACTCCAGCCATAAGGAATCTGAAAAACAGCGCTCAGGACCTGACCTTTAACAACAGTGATGTTTGTCACTTACCTTGATGCCAGTAGGAAGAAGCTATAAGTAATAACCAATACTGTGTCGACTTCAATGTAATAACATACCTAGTGTGATCCTCTGAATGTCAGAGCTGTCATGATTTAGGCTGAAAACAGCACAGAGCTGAAAAAAATTACGTCTCCTTTAAAGTTCTTTCATCTGTTGGATTTGGATGGAAGCAGTTGTGTTACTGCAGAAAACAGTAACTTGATAATGATCAAAGTTGATTATGTCTTAGCATGATGACCTTTACCTGCTTATGAATTACTCAGAACAGTGTTGAAAAACTGAAGTGGTTGGCAGTGATTTGTGAGCATTTATTAAGGAAAATCAGATAATTCCATTGACCATCACAGATGGCTTGTATTTTCTAAAGTGCTTTTAGTTCAGTGCAATAGGATGACTCAGAAGCTCAGTGGGATATTATGACCCTGATTTTTCATTGCCTCACACTTGATATAGTGAAATTTTCAGTGCAAAGGAGGTGTAGGTCAGTATTGAAAGATTTCACACTTTTACTGTGCAAAAATCAACTGCTAGGAGCAATGCAAAGCATCACAGTCCTATCTTATGCTCAACCCTTTCTTATACTACTTTTTCTTATCAGTGTTATATTTTGAGATCATTGTACGGCTTTACTTTATGTTTTCCCTTTGTACTTTACGTGCTTTCACTATCCAGAGAGACAAGGGATTTCATAATATCCAACATAACATTAAACTGTCCCTGGCATCCTTGAAAGAACACTTATTCCACATTCCTAAAGGTCTTCCAATTATTTCTGATCAGGCTATTTTGTTTTGCTTTTTAATAGAAAGGGAATTCCACATGTATTCCAAGCACAAGAATTCAGAGCACTGTTCCATATGGGCAAACATAATGTCTGCTATTCCTTGGCTGAGAAGCAGCAGGATAGGTCTGCTTCCTCTTGGCAGGGAGCAGGAAGGGTAGGATTCTTCTGACTGAATTTTATCTATCAAAGCATCAAGCACTCAATAAACTGCATTTCGTAGAAGTCACCAAAGGGAGGAAAACCAGCATTTGTTGAAGCTGCTTGTCTTCCTCTCTCCTGACAGCAGCAATAGGCTCAAGTGACCAATGAGCTCAAACATGTATCTCATAGGGGACTAGGTTCACAGAGAGAAATCTTACTTTCACTGCCTACTTGCTTTATTTCGATTTGTCCTTGAACAGAAATAGCAAGTGGATGCCAACTTCTCTGGAGCCCCAGCCTTAAAACTAGGGTTATTTCCTAGGAAGCTTTTTTTGCCATGATTGTAACACATGACAGCTTAAGAGACAGTGAAAACTACTGCTATTTGCAACAGCATCACAAAACTATAGTATTTCTGCTGTTAGGCACTGTTGCATGCCAAGAGACATCAATCTAGAAACAGCATTACTCAGACAGTCTGAAATCATCTCTCCTGGAGCGATGACAAAGAACAAATAGTTTCTTTTGCTGATATTTTTCAGCACCTACAGTGATGTCCAGTGCAGGCTAACAATGGAGCTTGCAGCTAGTATGGACCTCTGCCGTGTAAGATAAGGGACTAGAAGTACTGACTGGAGGCAAGGTTGTGAATTACAAACACACCACTGAGTATAACTGTGCACAGGATTTGTCTATGCAAATGCATAGCTCAAGCTGCTGGTGCAGTGGGGATACATCAGCTGGAACAGCCAACAAGTAATTAACAGTCTGTCCAGCCACTCTGCTAATCTAATCACTCAGCACTGCTAATCAAATCACTCCAGTAGCTGGAGTGGTGTTTCTTGAATGCCAGTGCTCCCTAAAGCTAAGATAAGCACAAATGAAGTCATTCAGGTGTATTAAGTTTGTCTAATGATTGCAAATGAAGACAAGCTTTGGGAGAGCCAAGTCCTCAGTTCCTAGTTTTTCACACTCACAAAGCATCATCCCAGGAAAGCAAA
Organism: Calyptomena viridis; assembly: GCA_013390005.1. Lineage (NCBI taxonomy): Eukaryota > Metazoa > Chordata > Aves > Passeriformes > Eurylaimidae > Calyptomena > Calyptomena viridis. The sequence goes on from WEIV01006696.1 coordinate 759,794, forward strand.
TGAAGTTGTTTTAGATTAGGTTGGGATTGAAGCAAGAGGAGGATCTAAGTGCAATACCTAGCATGGTTCAGTTGACCCACAGCTCAGGTGAACAGAAATCTCTGTTCACACTGGCTGAATTGGCTGTACATGGATCTTGCTGTCAGTACCAAGGATAGGTCACAAACTGCTGGGGGGAGGTCAATAACCCAAATAATGCCCTGTGATACTTATTTTCCTGTTCTAGCAGGAGAAACGACCCGTTTGGAGAAGAGCACATAGCTGTATGCCCAGCTTAGGCACTGCTGTTCCTCAAGCAGGAATTGAGATCTGGATGAGGAAGTACACCTTTCCCATTGTCACCCAACAGCAAAAGCAAAAAGCCCAGCTCTCTGAGGCTCTTCTGAGCTGTCGCTCCAGCTCTCTGACCATTTTCAACCTTACTGTGGCCAAAGAAACCTGCTGGCTCTCTCTCCCCAGAGTTTTGTGAAGGTGAACATGATCTATTTAGGGACAGGAGGAAGAGGTTTCTTCAGTGTTGTTAGTGAGAGAACAAGAAATTCTTCCATTCCCATTTGTATGACCATAAATCAATAGATATTTTGCTTCCTTAACCCAGCATTTTGTGGTAACTGCAAAACCCCATTCCATTGTAAAGTTGGATTTTGCCACCCCAAAGATAAGCGCATCCCAAAGATAAGCACAACCCAAAGATAAGTTGTGAGTTATGTTGTGCTCATCCTGGCAAGTGGCTTTGCATGAGCTGCTGAGAAGCCTTGGGGAAAAGAAAAGGTGAAAAAAGGAAAATTATGGAAGGCAGTAATGCCAAACAGCATTGTAGGCTGAGTACATTACTTAAGTGCCCTTGCAGACATTATGCAGCTGTACCACACTGAGTGAAGGCATCCCCGAGTACCCTGCTCTGACACTGCAATGGAAAAGCTCTAAAACATGCAGTAAGTCCAGAAATGCAATTGGTGATTGTGACTGGTGTGTAGATGTTCCATCATCAGTTCAGCTGTCTAAACACAGGTGTCTGGTACTCTTTGAAATTCTTTCAGTGACGTCTCTGACTGTCCTTGTGGTGGACTTTTCCATCACAGTCTGGCTTCCTACTGAGCAGCAGGAGCTGTGTGACTTTCCTCTTGGGCCCTGGGGAGGAGGCTACACCCAGCAGTTGTGTATTTACTGTTTGCTGTACCAGCTGCCTGCCAGGAATAACAGAAAGCTGGGAACAGCTCAGCCCTCTCTTCCTCAACCTCATGTGGAAGGTGCTGGTAGCCTTCAGCCTTGTCAGCCTGCACTCCACCGAGCACACACTGCAGAGAAGCTGAAGGCCATGCACATCCCCAGCGTGCATTTGGGGTGTAAGGATGCAGTCCATGAGGTCGTGTGCCAGAAACAGGGGCACAGTTCTGACCCACACTCAGCCTTGGTGAATACATTCTGAGTACAGGTATGCAGATCAGGAACAAACTGCAGTTAGCCATGGGGATGGATGCTCTTGGTTCAGCTCGTGCATTTGAGGGAATTGCAGCCTGAGCTGGAGCTACTGGTGTGACTTCTGAGGGCAGTAAGCAACCATGCTCTGAGCCTAATGGCTTTCACAGCATTATTTGTCCAAAATAACAGGCAAAAGCAATCATTAACTTTGTATCTTACAGGTGAGAAATCTGTGTTTACTCCTAAGATTGCTACTGCAGGTTATTTTTAAGAAGGTAAATTGTAATGACTTCATTATTTTTAACACACAGGAAGAAAGCAAAGCACAATCTTTTAGTTATCCTTTTATTTTTCCACATTATTGCCTTCTTTTTTCTAGTTTGAACACATCTGTTTTGCAAGCCTATAGCAGCAGAAATCTGAGTTATGTGACAGAACTACAGATTTCACATGACTTTATCACCCTTTTCCCAAATAAGAGTGAAAAGAAAATATTTTGTAGTACACAGCAGCCTTGTAAGGGGTTTAACGTTTCTTTTACCTCTCTACTGCTCCAAGAGATCTTTTGGAAGAGTTTTCTTTTAATTGAGGCTGGAAACCATCCACTTTTAACGAGAACTTACTGACACCTAATTGCCATCTGCCTCCTTCAGTTTCTCTCGTAAGACTGCTTCATTTTTCCTTTCTGCTCTGAACTGCACCTCTGCTACTGCTGCGGTTTGAACTCCAAGTGAATTCTTAAGTCTTTATAATGTAAGTTTTAAGTCCTTTATTCTGTATTTCACCTTTGCCTATTCCAGAACTACACTAAAATAGAGTTAAATACTTACTAGCTGCAGAATGTAGATGCAAGATTCATACCACAACATGGGTGATGCTTGCCAGTGTACCTGTTTTACAAGTGTCTTACCTTATCTGATGACACTGTATCAGAGTGGCAAAGCAGTACATGACAATATGGTGTGAGAAAAGTACTGCAAATGAGGAAATACATAGTATCTTCGACAAAATTAAATGTTCCCTTTTGTTATGCAAGGCCTTGACTTTAACAAGGCCTCCAAAAGAGTTATCAATACTGCTTTGTGGTAACCTTTTTTCTTGTGGTGAGTTCTCCCCATGTCAGAAGCATGACTGAGGGCTGAATCAGTCTTCCAAAAATATTTTGAAAACCACATCTTAACATGCCTCTTACTATTATGCCATAAAAGGCTTTATAGAAAGTCTCCAGTGAAGAATTTTCTCCTTTCCTGCAGTTAATTTCTTTTAAAATTCTGGTATTTTCTGGTTCTCTGGTTTGCTTGAAGGTAAATTTCCAGTTGTGCCCATGCATCATGCTTTTCTTAAGAAGAAGTTCATATCCTAAGACAGTGAACTGTGATCCTTGGTCAGATGTTGATTCTCTGAGATTTTCTTCCTGGCTGAAAACAGAAGAAAGACAAGTGAGCTTTAGTAGCAGGTGCAACTTGTGACATTTGTGTTATTCCTGGTCATTTCCTACCAGGAGTAGAACAGAGCAGCAGTTAGGTGGTGCCTCAGTTCACGGGCCCATCATGTCGACTGTGCCTTAATGAAGCCATTAAGACAGGGCAGAAGGGCAGTGTATTGGCCACTGCTCTCTTCTTAGGAACTCTGTGAGTAATTAAATATTTCATATTAATTAAAACTAGACCATCCAATACACACTCCACTGTCAGGTTTTTCTTCTGAAAATGCATTGAGGTTTAGCATTAGCCAGTTTTACATATTTTGTGTATCAATTTAATGGAATAACAAGATGGTGAGTAACACACCGCACAACTGCATTTGGGTCAAATATGTTTGTAATCTCAAATTAAGGTGTGTAGGGGTTTTAGGCCATCTTGTTGCCAGAGAGCCACTTGACTTCTGTGTAATCAGATGTGATAAAGACTCTGTTTAAGTAAGCGCACTAACAATGCCAGTACTGTCAATAATTACTTGTCATTGTCCAGACACCTAGTGAAAATAAAGACAGGTGAAACATCTGTTCTATGTACAGTTTCTAATGGGCTTTTTATGTCAGTGAGGATCTGAATTTATGCCTATAAATTCAAGGTATCTCACTGACCATTAGGCATTTTATATCTCTGCTCATTTGAATCCTGCCCTTGTTCACAGAAGAAAATAATCTGTATGCTGTTTGCATCTGTGGCTTGAGGGGCAGTTTCTCTATTTTTATGTACATGAGTCTTTCAACAGCAATATACTCTCTCTTGGTTTTATTAAGTGTTCTTGCCTCAAACATAGTGGCCTTACTATTATCCCAAAGGGCTTAAATAAGCAGAGCTCTGACTTCATAGTCTGAGGCAACAGAAATCAGAACCACAGTAACACAAAATGAAATAAGGTAGGTGTTGTGCTACTTATAATCCAGGATTTCACTGTTTCTGTGGGTTTCTGCAGGGTCTGCCTGGGGCGGGCTTGAAATTCTCTGAAGTAATGCTGATATACACCTTCAGCAGAGATAAGGACACATTTTCTTTAACAACATGCAAGAAATAAGCCTATAAAAACAGAATGCCTGTAATTTTTCTGGTGGTTCTAAACTTTGATACCTGCAAACTATTTGTTTGTAATGTCAAGATTAGATTCTTGTCACAGTGGAAAAATTATATTCCTAAGAAAAGATGACTCTTCCCATCTGAAGTGTCATCTGGCAAAGTTCAGCTTCTGTCCTGCTGAATTGCTACAGGATAGGATGATCAGTGCCTCTGCTACTTGTTCTTCTGTATTCCTTATGAGTAAAATAAAATAAAATCCAAGCAATAGTGGATTTTGTGCAAGTTAATGAAAAACATGGACACTGTTTCCAAGAAGCGTTCAAACAATTATCCCAAAAGGCTGTTCAATTTGTTAAATTTAAAGTCTTGTCCGTGGGCAAAAAGGAAACAAACCTTTCATGTAAAGGCAGGAATTCATGTTTTGACAATAGAAACCTTAATAGATCCATTCAAGAATCACTATTGGCCCAGATTTAGGTGTTGCAGAAAAAGAAAGAAGGACTACTAAAAAATTAATAATTTATGCGCAAAGGAAGTGTCAATAGTAATAATAATAGTAATAATAATTTAATGCAGTTTAAATTGTTAAATACACATTTTCCAGTTCCTACCCCTTTTAACGGTGTTACACTCACCCTTTCACTGTCCCTCAGATCCCTGTCTGAGGTGCCTGTGGGGGTGTTATGGTGAAGCATCAGCATCTGGAGTCCTCTGCCATTAACACCATTGTATTTTGGTGTTACTCATTCAATCTGAAATATAGTTTGTTGCACAGAATTTCACAAATATCCCTCCTAGCTCTGCTACCTCTACAGACTTGAACCCTGTTGGTCACAGAGGCTTCATCTGTGCTCTGTGACTTTGTTGTCATTGTAGATCATATTTTGTCATTCACAAGATTCAGTTTCTCCTAAAACATGACACAAGTTTCTGTGAACGAGCATCTGTAAATGATTGTTGAAGTAACTTCTGCCACGTGAGATCAGATTATGTAAAATTTTACCTTTGTGAACAAATTCTTCAACAGAATTTCCTTCATCTGTGACTCTCATAATAAATGACTGGGCTCTGCACTGTGTTATCATCTTATGATAATAGTGAAGCACAGTTCACATCATTTATTTGCATATTTATTGTGGTAGTCCTGGACCTGTGTGCTTTTCTGGTAGAAAATTCAGCAGGTACACAAATCATACCCATAATCACATCTATGTGCAAACAACCACTCCCAGGAATTTCATCTTCAGGTAACAAACTACACATAAGGTGGGCAAATCTTAAACATTGTAAGTAAACAGGTTTATGTTATAGGAAGTAAATAATCCACATTCAATGTTAATTAAATAGGCTTCTTGTTTGCCTGATGACACAACAGAAACACTGGCACGATGTTGTGTCTTCATTGCATTTGATGTTGCTTCTGTCCAAATGCCAAATATTGACTGACTGTGTTCCACAAACAAAAGTCAGTACTGGTTTTTTTTGCAGAGTTCCCATCAAACTTTCTTCACAAGAATGTGAAGTCATATAAAGAGGATTTTCTGAGATGCCAGCAGCACTCTGGTTCCTGCTGTGCCTCTGCCCTTCACAGAGCTTGTGGGTTGTGTCTGCCGTATTATGATTTTCTCTTGGCCATATTGTAAGCCATATTTATACTGCTCCTACAGTTCTAACAGTGTGAGCTGTGCATCACCTTGGTCTGGATGTCAATGACTATACCCTTCTTTAATGTCAGATCTTGTTCAAGCCATACGAGCTCTCTGCAGCAAGGTTTAGATGTTCTTCTGCAAGCAGGTCTTTCAGTGTTTCACCTGCCACATCTGCAAGCTCACCTGTGACCACCACTTGCCAAAAAGCATCAATGCACGAAGCAGCAGATTCTCTAAGAGCATCAATGCCATATCACACTCATGATAAACAAAAGGGCTTGAAGCCTCTTTCCTGCGTTCCAGCTTAATGCATAAACAGAATGGGTTTATGTTTTTCTTTGATGAAAGATTGATGTTTTGCATTGCGTCTATTTTTCCAATGTTCACAAATTCAAGGATTTCTCAGACTTCAGAGAAATGTGGCATATGGATGTAAAATCTGCACTGATGTTTTATTTGCTGAATCATTGCACATCTTGATTGCAGGTAAATCCAGGTTTTACAGTGCTTATCTTAGAAGCATAAAATTACTCATGTAACATGGTCACAGCACTTGCATGACAGAAGTCTGACAATAAGCACATAGAAACAGGGCAGCCAAGAGAAAGGGTCTGTCCTTCCCCATCTGCCCAGGGGTGCCTGATCAATGCCCTCTACAGCAGGATATCACCAACTGCATCTTTTTTTGCCAAATGAGTATTTTCCACCACATAGAACTGGAGCTGCTGGGCTATCTTCTCTTTGTAGATTATGTGATTTATATGTCTGATGGCAGCTATTAAAAGGCTACAGCAAAACATGAAGTAACATAGGCTTTGATCCTCCTGCAAGAGGATACTTGGTTCTCCAGAAGAAGGTGGATGAACATAGACAACGTTTGCTTCCATCCTTTGATTTGAAAGATGTTGCTTGTTGGCAAAGGCAGCTTTTCCTAATCACAGCAAAGGGCTCTCATTTGCTATTCTTTCACATTCACACTCTTCCTCCAGAAAGAATGAGAGGATGGAAATATTGGGCATGTAGAACCACAAAGTGCTTACTGGGCTGCAATATCTGTGGGAGTTATTTGCCAACAGGGGTGATGGAGCATCTTTTCATCTTACTCCCTGGAGAATGAGGGAGAAGTGGAAAGGGGAATTTCATTGAAGAGTTATACAGGTGGCTGCAGACAGTGTGCAGGATGCACACTGCAACCTGCAACCAAGCTGCCTCCATCATCGCTCTCTTTTGTGTACTACAACAACAGTGCTTACTCATCACTTTGCAGAGAAATTACAAAGGTCAAGAAATGCAGAATTTCAGAGCAGGTGTGCGTGACTGGACAAGATGGGCTGGGGAACAGGAAAATAGAAAACCCCTGTTTGACCCCTAGCAACTCTTTTTGCTATTGTCTATATTTACATTTACTGCTGGATTGTTGCCAGTTCCCTCAGTGAGTTGCCATCAAGGAGCTGTATGACATTGCTCTGCATCAACACGTGGTATTTTTAGTATATTTGGATATAATTCACTTTTCCAGCTATGCATCAAAAATCTAAGCCTGTTGGCCTTATTTAGAAATTACGAGTTGGCTATTTTGTTTTGTTTTTTTTAGAGACAGCCATCTGTCCATGTCAAGCTCATTCAGAGTTTCCACAGGCAATGTATTTTTTAACTATTTCAATTGTAGTTAAATTGTAGTTAAACTATTTTGCAATTATTACCTTGTAGCTCTTCTTTGCTGTATCAGCATCTCCTTTTCTAATCTCTTTTCAGAGAGATCATATTCTTGTTCCTGTCACCCAGAGGAAGAATTTTCAATGTATTATTTGCTGAGGAGCAAAACTAAGTGTTTGTAAAGCTGTATTTTCAAGTGGTGCTTGTATCTAGTGCTGTCCAAATATCCTGCCCAAGTAAAAGGTAAAAGAACATTTCTTCCTCAGCAAACCTCCTTTGTTATAACTCAATGAAAAGCATATGTTTTATATTCACAGTCCCTATGAATCTATTTAATTAATTTTCATTTTCTCTGAACATTTAAGTTAAGAAAATAAAATGTAAAGTAATTAAACATAAGTCAGATAAAATGACTGCTGCTGCTGACCCTGATTCCACATAATAAAGTATTCTCGGTTAGGTAAGTAACCTGAGAATTTTATTTAGCTGACATCACTTTTTTGGTCTGTATTTCTTTGTGTCTCACACAATGTTTTCCAAAAATGCTTAATAATTTCCTTTAATACCATATAATTGCACTCTGAAGTGGCATGAGATTGTCTTTCCTTTTCAGCCTCAGTAAATACAACATTTTCCTACAAAGACCATATAAATGTGAAGACTGGAAGTAATCTGACACAACCTAGCACCTAATTTCCATTCATCTTCCATTCAAGGCAAGTCATGCACTATTTTATCCAAGATAACACAGTTTTCAGGAAAGCTAACATCTCTTTCTCAAATTCTGAATAAAAATTTCATTGGGAATACTCCATGGCAACATTTGTAATGAGAAGTGAATTTTTGGAGTAGGAATAATTTTAATTACGTTTGGTTTTCTCCAGAGACTCTGATTGTCCTGTCTCTGAAACAATCTAATATATTTTGCACCATAGGGCTCTGAATATATTTTGATACGTTATTAACACCATTATTTAGTTTAATACTGCAGTAACTATGAGCTGGATTGGCCCATTTCATGCAGAAGCTAATAAGATACAGAACCAGGCAACTATTGTAAAGTTGCCTTCATGGAGTTCTCTGTAAATCTCCCCCTTTCAGCTTTTGGATTTACATGAATATGGGATTGGCAGAGCATATTACATCCTGCTGATAAAAGGAATGCAAGATTCAGAGAAACTCTGTGCTCCTGAATTCTCCAGGAAAAATCTGAATAGACTCCTAGGGAAGCAGAAGTTGACCTCTTTCTGCTGTGAGTAGAAGATGACCTATTCTATACAATAGATATTTGTAAAATCCGAGCATTCATTTACTGGAATAAATAATTAGGAGTATAAGATATAATGGGAGGGCAAAGATACTGAATTTTGTCCAGGTGATTGGTCCTGAAATACTGCCAACACATGTTAGCAATTTCTAAGTAGTAATTGTCCATCTCAATAATAATGCCATGAGCATTGTGACCAGTTTTGTTAACTTTTCTAATATTTTTTCTCTCGCTAATCATATCAGCAAGTATCTGCATGGATGTAGCCTACAGTAGTAATTAAAGCTGTGAAGCTGCTTGACATGCAACTCGTCTAACTGGTACCCATCTCACTGCACCCATCTGGCATATGGCTGTTGGGTTCATGCTAAGAGCATTGATGATTGCAGGTCTAGGGACAAAGAACAACTGGATTCTACCCAAAAATACAGAATGGAAGGTACCTAGTGTGGCAAGCTCTTCTGATTCCAGCTGGGACAGAGTTAATTTTTTCATAGTAGCTGGTACAGTGCTATGTTTTGGATTCAATATGGGAATAATATTGGTAACACACTGATGTTTCAGCTGTTGCTAAGTAATGCTTTCTCTGAGTCAACTTTTCAGTGTCTCATACACTGCCTGTGAAGAGCTGCACCAGAAGCTGGGAGGGAGCGTGTCTGGGACAGCTGACCCTAACTGGCTAAGGGAATATTCCATGTTGTAGAATACATGCCCAGTATATAAACTGGGGGAGTTACCTTGAAGAGGCCAATCACAGCCTGGGGACAAGCTGGGCATCAGGCAGGGAGAAGAGTGGGCAGCTATACTGTGCATCACTTATTTTTTACAATTAATTACAATTATGTCTTAGTAGTATCATTACTACTACCGTTATTATCTTTTAGTTTGTTTCAATTGTAATCAGTGGCACAGGGTCTAGTTGGAGTCCTCTCATGAGTGCTGTCCCCCAAAATTCAATACTGAGCCCAGTATCACTTAACTTATTTATGAATGACTTGAGGGACAGATGTCCCCTCAACAAGTTCACTGACGACACGAAGCTGGGAGGAGTGGTTGATACTCCAGAATACTGTGCAGCCCTTCAAAAGGACCTTGACAGGTTGAAGAGATGGGCAGAGGAGAACAGTCTGAAGTTCAACAAGGGCAAATTCAGGGTTGTGCAGCTGGGGAAGAATAACTCCATGCACCAATACAGGCTGGGGGCCAACAAGTAGCTCTGTGGAGAATGACCTGGGAGTCCCGGTGTTCATGAGCCAGCAGTCTGACCTTTGGCCAGGAAGGCCATCGGTAAACTGGAATGCCTCAGGAAGAGCACTGCCACCAGGTCAAGGGAGGTGATCCCACACCTTTAATCAGCCCTGGTGAGGCTTCATCTGAAGTGCTGTGCTAAGTTCTGGGCTCCTCAGTTCAGATATGGAGCTCCTGAAGTGGGTCCAGTGGAGGGCCGCAAAAAATCACAGAATCACAGAAACACAGAATATGGTGAGTTGGAAGGAACCCACAAGGATCATCGAGTCCAACTCCTGGCCCTGCACAGGGCCATCCCCAAGAGTCACACCATGTGCCTCAGAGTATCATCCAAACACTTCTTGAACTCTGTCAGGCTTGGTGCTGGGACAACTTCCCTGGGGAGTCTGTTCCAGGGCCCAACCACACTCTGGGTGAAGAGCCTCTGTCTAATAGCCAACCTAAACCTCCCCTGACACAACTTCAGGCCATTCCCTTGGGTCCTGTCACTGCTCAGATGATTAAGGAACTGAAGCATCTCTCTTATGAGGAAGGGCTGAGGGAGCCTTTTCAGCCTTGAGAAGAGGCAACTGAGAGGGGACCTTATCAATGTGTATAAGTATCTGAAGAGACGGTGTCAGGAGGATGGAGCCAGGCTCTTGGTGGTGCCAAGCAATAGGATAAGAGGCAATTGACAGAAACTGATACACAGGAAGTTCCACATGAATAGGAGGAAGAACTTCTTTACTGTGCGGGTGACAGAGCACTGGAACAGATTGCACAGAGAGGTTGTGGAGTCTCCCTCACTGGAGATGTCCAAGAACAGTCTGAGTGCAATTCTGTGCAATGTGCTGTACGATGACCCTGCCTGAACAGGGAGGCTGGAGCAGATGACCCACTGTTGTCCCTTTGAACATTACCCATTTTGTAATATAGAATCATAGAATCATTTAGGTTGTAAAAGGCCTTTAAGATCATTATGTCCAACTGTTACAACATCATGCTCTGCATATAGATGAGGGGGGAGGCTATTTGGTGGGCTGCTGCTTGGGAATATGCTGGATATCATTTGATTGATGGTGAGCAATTGTTTTAATTCGCATAATTTGTTTTTCTTGGGATTTATTTCTCTCTCATTTTGTTATTGTTGTTGTTATTATATTTCAATTGTTAAACTCTTCTCATCTCAACCCACAAGTTTTCTCACTTCTATTCTTCTGATTCTTTCTCCCATCCCACTGTGGGGACTGTTAGTGAGTGACTGTGTGGTGCTCACTTGCTGGTGGGAGTTAAACCACAACAAGAATCGTCAAGAAGATGGATTCACCTGAAGGCTGTCTTGGTTTGTAAGATCAGTCATGTTCTGAGCTTAGGATGTGTATCAAATATCTTTTGTACAATGTCTTTAGAAGACATAATTGTCAAATAGCTCTTGAACATGGTTATATGAAACAAAAAGGTATTATGGGAACACAACTCGAGCTATTTCTGGGATGGCAGCCAACCCACCCACCTGTTCCCCTTACTACTTACAGAACATCTGCCCAGCTGCAGAAATGTGTGACAAAGAAAAAGACCCACATGGGTCACCCAATTCTGTTTTGTTCAGTTGGGGAAATTATGCAACAGCTGTTAATTTGTAAAATTTCTAATCTACATCGAGCTATACCCTAAAGCATAAGAATACTTCCCAGCATCTTAAAACAAACTTCAATTCTGTATTAGATGAACAAAGAAGTCCGTTATACTGGGCCATAGGAAAAATGGAAGAATTCAAAAACCTCATGAGTGTCCCTGGAAGGAAAGTACTAAATAAAACTCTTAAGTTATGCTAGAAAGTGGTCTACTACCCTGTGTTGCAGAGTAGACAAAGAAATAGTAATACCTCAAGTTCCCCAGGCAACAACTGTGCCCCCAAATCTGATAGTTGTTTAACCATTGAGGAATGGAACAAGATATACCTACTTTCTTGCTGTTCATGTCTCTCAATTTTGTGTCATCTATAAATTTCATTAGCAAATAATTCGATTCCTCCTCCTTGGCCACTAATACATGAAAAGCATAAGTCCTAATACTGAACATTGAGGTAATGACCTCTGTCATCCTAATAATTCTTTCTAAAATATCATCTAGGGCAAATTATTTTCCTGAAACAGTTCTCTATGCACTTCACATTAACCCCTGATATCTTCAACTTACCTATTAATTTTCTATAAAACATTGTAAGAAACACTTAAATCCATCTAGGTTATATCTGCTGCATTACCTCTGTGTAGTAAATTACTGATTTTATATTAAAATAAAAAGATTAGTCTGACTTATCTTTAACAAATCCAAGCTGCAAATTAATCTATTTTATATTGCCTAGCTGCTCTTACTTATACATTCCTCCAAACTCTGTTATAAAATTTTACAAATGTTACCAAGAAAGTAGAGATAAAACTCTCTAGACTTGTTTTGAATATAGAAAGCCAAAAGGGACACTTTTACTCCAGTGACGGGTGCATCCGAAAAATTCCAAAGGATGCCCCCAAATCATAAAGGTTTCATAACTTTGTACAGTTCTCTAAGTACAGAATCAAGGATTACCTCACCATTTTCCACTCACAGTTCCACCCTTGGTACACCCCCCACAGACTGATCTGCAGGTCATGAAGTGACACCTGGTGCCAGGCACCAATGTCTTTCTTGCCGTGTTGTTTTCTTGACCCCTTGCTTATAGTATGCCTTCCTGCCTTCTGGAACTGGTTCAAGGCCTAGACCCAACCTCGTGGATTTGTTTTATCTTGTTTTTCACTCTTTATCAGTCTTTTCACAGGTACAAGCAACCATCTCTGTTTTTATCAAAATTCTTGCCTGTAAAGAATCTTCACAACAAATTATAAGCTATGCACTTTCCCTGACAACTTCCAACCTTACTAAACTACATGAGTTCTGTGGCTAGCACTCTCATTTTAAAATGCTTAGTCTAAAATACATAAATTCTATGGCTAAAAATTTCTAACAAAATACTTAATTTTTATGGCTTCACAGAGTCAAAATCACATTAAAAAGCCTAGTGCTCCTCCGAATCATACCTTCTTTGAAGATGGGTTGCATTTGCAACCTTTCAGATGACATAGTGTCATCAAGTCCCTTCTATTGGACTTGTCATTTCACATTCCAGTTCTTTTATTGGTCTGGGCTAGGAATTTCCTTCATCCTGGATTTTATTACATCATATAGTTTAAGTAAGTTTCTTTTTAAATTATGGAAAATTTGAAGCCCTAATTCTCTAATTATGGATTTGCATTTCTTCATATTCCAATTTTACATGAAGAATTCAAACTATCCACAGTTATTTTCACAGCCACTTTCTCTGCAAGAGCTCCACACCCACTGAAATAGAGTCCAAATCACCACTGCTTCCTGTTGATTCATTGGCCATTTAATAAAGAAATCGCTATTCTACCCTTCTCTGACCTTTAATGCTATCAGTTTCCAATCAAATGATGTTTGGAAATTTGAACATTATATGATTATATACAATTTGCACATTAGTTATTTCTCTTGTTGTTTCATAAAGAATGTAATTGATGCTGATGTCCAAAGCTGCATTTTCAGAAGAAGTCCCTTATATTTGTGGTGCCTTCTTTATCAGAGTGATTTTCCAAAAGACATTCTGGCTTAAGCATAGCCTCTCACTGTTACCTTTTTACAATCCAAATGTCACTAATTTTAGAGACCTTTCCAAGCCCTGCATCTGCTATAGGCCTGTTTTGGTTTGTTGTACGTAGTCAGTGTTTAATTTAATCTCGTAGCACATATGACAAAAGGGCACTGATGGCTTACTAAGTCCTCATTTTCTCAGGCTTTAACATAAATGTTTTTTATTTGGCATAAAATACTATTATCTAGGATTTTTATTATAAAATACCATGTCTTTTTCATTAGCGTTGTCCTACAGGTTTTATAAACTCTATTTCTTACTCATTCTTACACAGGCTTTTTTGACATTCCAGGGTATATAACTTTCTCTAGTAACAAATAGTTTCAGATGGAGTAGCCATTTTGATTCATAGTCATGTAGCTCTGAACCCATCAAAGGATCCACTTTATTTGTGGTCTTTGTGATACAAATACCTATCTATTAAAAAATGGCCTGAACCCTTGTCACGTGTTGGCAGAGAACCCTTACACACAGGAAAAGATAACACAAATGTCTCTGGCCGAGAATCAATTTTCAACTCCAAATTCTTTAAGAAGGAAAAAAAAAAAAGAGTACAGACATGAAAACACATGATCCAGGGATCTAGATTCACCATATCTTCTTTATTCTGCTTCCCCTTGAGCCAGACTCCTTGGCTGAACCTGGCCTGCCCAACGCTGGTGTCCAACCTGCCGGTCCCGTAGTGCCTAAGAGGAGACTGGCAGGCTGAAGTGCTCAGCCTGGGGTGGCTCAGGGTGACCCCAAGCTGTTCAGCCTGTCTCCAGGAACAACTCCAAATACAGCTGGAGTGCTGGATCACAACCCAAAACCTTTTCAGTCCTTGGAGATTAGGATGCAGGAGCGTGCGTGTATGTGTGAGTTAAATTATTCTATTGTTTGCTCTTTATTTTTCAGCTGAGTATTAGAAATACTTGAGATTAATTTGTCTGTGATTACAGCAGGATTGAAATTAGTTCTTGTTATTAAAAAATATAGCTGGATGTCCACAAGAATCCTGTATTGTCTATCTATCCCACATAAATAATAATAGCTATTTTCTCTGGCTATGAATATTACATGTCAATCTTCAATTCCCTTTGCTTATTTTTTCAGTATTTTTTGCTGCTCCTTTAAAATAATATTGAAATACTTCTCAGCATGCTAAGTGTCTATCACCTCTTGCAGGCAGAGTTAATGTCTTCTTGGAGTTTTCCATTAATCCCACAGTAGTAGAGCTTCATTCCTCTAATTTGTAAAATTTTCTTTTTTTCTGCATAACTATGTACACTGTCTGCATTGCAAATCATTATTTCTAGATTATGCATCTTCTACTGAAAGAAATTATCTTCTGCAAGTGTTTTTCTAGCAGCTGCTTTGTTCAGAAAGATTTCCTGAACTTTCTCCTCTTATTCCTCCTACCTACCATCCTCAATCAGAAAAATCTCAGAAAGGTGGAAGGATATTAGCTGAAGGCAAAATCCATCTTATCATTGCTTATAATGGCTCCATGGCCAAGAGATTCAACAACAGAATTGGCTTTTGTGGCATTTGCTGTCGTGAAGAGCATCACATAAGCATCTCTGCAGCTGCCCATTGCACTTGTTGGCAGCACTGGCAGAACACTGACCACAGCTCTGCAATGTGCACGACCCCCAAAGTAGGGGGAGCTTCATCCTAACCTTTTGGTTTGTCGTTGTACATCCAATTACAGGATCAGGAAACTCTAAGCATCTAAGTATGATTTTAGGAAGACTTAAAAATTAGCCTTAATTTTACGTGTCTTAAAAAACAATAATGAAGCACTCTCTTCAATAGCAGTGGAATAGCTAGAATCAGGAACCCCTTAGTACTATCCCATATTGACCTGTCCTAACAAAAAAAGTGTTAAGAAAGCAAGTAAAGTCAAAAAGAAACAACAACAAAAAAAATCCTTTCTCTTGAGAGAGTAAATAAGTGTCAATATCTTGAGTCTATTTTAATGGGCATGCATTGCCAGTGTGACATGCTCACTGAACTGGTGACAAGTCACAGAATCAGAGCACAGCTGTCTTAGGCACCCTGAAAGAAGAGTGGAGTATTCTCACACATCTTCCCATGCCATGTCTTGGTGCATGATCAGAGCTCAGGGACACTTTTTGACAAGTGGGAATGGGGAGCAAGGTCTTAATGGCTTACCAGAACCATTAAGAAAATTGGATGGGTGGAACCAGTGCCTCAGAGCAAAATGACACATTGCTGTATGACTCCTGAGACTGCAACTGCTGCTTGTTTATTAAAGATGCAGCAATCCCGTTACAGCCTGTGAACCACTTGCTGGCACTGTCCGTTTTAGGAAACTCATCACTAAATTCCTTCATTCTCATTCTGTTCTGTTAATGAGGATCTTGAGTGTATCTACATCTGGGATCCCTAATTAATCAAACACTTAAACCAGCTAAGGGCAAATGATCTTCTTTGAGAGGGGAAGATACAATGAAGGACAAAAAGGTCCAATCATTTTAGCTATCTTCTTCTTTAAGTGCTATAGAAAAGTAGAGTATAAATGGAAGGCAACTTTGTTTTNTTATAGAAAAGTACACTTAAATGGAATATTGGAATAATATAATAAATGGAATATAATAATAAATGGAAGGCAACTTTGTTTTAATTAAGAAAAATGAAAATAATTGTGTATTCCATTTGTACTTGTGTCACCTTGTTGGATGTTTAAAATACAATTAAATTGTTATCAGACAATTTCAGAAGTGAGATTCTTGGTACATCTGCTAAAGAGAAGACAGCTGTCTATAATAATGATCATCTGAGATTATTTAACTTATGATTTTTGCATTCTGTCCTTGTTTGGGTTTTTTTGCTTGAATTTTTACATATTTGTGACATTTTTAATTCTCATTTAACATTCATATAGTTCTTTTTT
The DNA here is from genome assembly GCA_013390005.1 of Calyptomena viridis. Lineage (NCBI taxonomy): Eukaryota > Metazoa > Chordata > Aves > Passeriformes > Eurylaimidae > Calyptomena > Calyptomena viridis. The sequence continues at coordinate 776,139 of WEIV01006696.1, forward strand.
TTTCTCTTCTTCATTTTGCCTTGTTTTCTATAGACTCTTTCCCTACTTTGCCTGTTTTACATCTCTTTTTGCCTGTCTCACATGGATCTGTGAAATACCACTGGAGAGACCTTGTGATTAATCAGATCTGGCCTGATTTTCACAAAAGTATTTCAATGCATTGTTAGGTGATGCTGGATGATGATTGCACTCCTTTTGCCCAGCCTTTGGAAGAGATCAGGCAATGCAAAGGATTTGACCTTAACCTGACTTCCTGAATGGCAATGATTACATATAGATATTCCTTGTTCTAAGAGTCGTGCAAAATAGATGTGCCAGACTATGTTCTCACTCACTGTTCAGTAGCTGTTTGGGGATAATTTATTCCTGAGATGACAGAATGCAGTTTACAACTTGTATCCTGTATACATAATGAGACAATTATTTCAGGAGAGTCTGAGCTATTCAGCGAAACTGACACAGAGTAAACAGAAAGACTGTTCTGGAAAGGATAACCATGCTTGTTTAACCTGACGAGCTCCTGGTTAGGCTGTTGTTTGCTTGCATATAACTTCCACTGGTGGAAAATGAGGTCTCACAAATTTGCCCTGAAAAATTATTCGAGCTACTTTCCCACGACCGTCTACAAAATACTTGGACTTTAAGAAGATGTTGCTCTTCCCGGAATATTAACTATGAAAGTAACGGTGAGTAAAGTGAGAGTGAGTGAGGAGAGAAGGACAGGTCTTTCTTTCCAACTGGCACAGTGAAGAGTGCTGTCTTTCAAAGAAGGTGGACAGCCAAGAGTCAAAATTCAAGTTGTAAGCAGAAATGCCTTCAAAAACACTGTAATATTGTGCATATATTCAACACATTATTTTTAGTTTACAAACTTTTGTTGACAGGAGTGACAAATATAATGCGCATATGCCGCTGAGGAGCAGGAACGAAACATTCTGTCTCCACTTGAAACAGTCTCCTTGTAGTCCAAACAAACACACACACCTGCAAATTCCTCACAAGTCAGACATCTGAAGCTCAAAAGATGACTCATGTTGTGCCTGACAGGAACATTTGCTAAGGTAGGCCTGTGTGGACTCAGTGTTTCATGCCATGGGATGTTTAATAGCTGGGAGTAGTGATGTTGTAATGTAGCAGTTTTAAGCAAAGATTTTCTTCTTTCCAAGCAATTGAAAAAGATCTGCCAGCAAGGTTATTTAAAAAAATTGCATAAATATAGTTCAAGGAGAACTTAAACACTGCTGCAGGTCTTGATGTGATGTTTACTGCATCAGCTGATCTTCTCAGGGTCTCTTCAGTAATGCTTTAGGCCAATTCGTGGTAGCCCTTAATTAGGAAATGCTCCTGGAGGAGGTCAGCACAGGTTTTGACCATAAACCACAAGTATCACATGTTAATAATATAAAATAATGTGTATTAGTCTTTAGATATCCAGCTTCCAAGATGTGTCCAGCTGACATTTTTGCATGTAAGTGGAACTGGAGAAGAAACCACAAAATATGATACTGTGAGTTGCTATTGGTTGCAGAACACAGTGCATGTGGAAATGTACAACTCAAAAACATAGAAGTAAAAACCAAGGGGCTATTAGTTCTATATTTTTGCCTTTTTTTAATTTTAATTTGATATACTTACTCAGTTTCAAAAGATCATAGTAGTCTGTAATTACTCTTTAAAATGACAACTATTTTTAGTAGGTTTGAATTATTGAGAACATCAGAATGGTTTGAGGACATGTTGTTCAGTGAGCAGGCATATCAGTGCTGTGCATTTGGATAAAAGTGGGGTAGGAGGTGCTTTTGCCACCACTCTGTGAGATGAAGAGCAGAGCCAGGGCAGGTGGGCACAGTCATATTGACAGAGCAGGAACCAATATCAGTCTGTTACCGAGACTTCAGGAGGGCTATGAAATCCTGACTATTGCGAGTCTGATCCTCTGACTAGTAGTTCTGTCTGGATGGCCGGCAGTCCATCCAGTCAGTACTTACTTACATCCAGGCAGTACTTACTTCAAGTCCAAGTGTTGAAGAGAGGGTTGAGACTGCATTTTGCTTGAAAAGAAAAATATTTAATCATGCTAATTTTTGCATTGACTCAATCTCATAGGATTTTACCATGCTTTTGAGCAGAATGTCACTAGGTAGATCAGGACATAGTAATTACTTTCTCAAATATGCCCTTTGATTTCTTTAGTGGTGTTATATTCTTTAAAGAAAGGGAGGAGAGAACATGGTTGTCCTTGGTACTCTGCTAGAAATGAACTCAAACCTAAACTGAAGCTTGAAGCTGATGCTCTACTTGTTCCTTCCTTTTCTTCAAAAGCATACAGAAGAGTAGAAAATAGTTTTTTCCATTGCTTTTCTTATGTTTAATTTTCTTTCCATGGTGATAAGTGTTTTGTAAATATCTTAGGAACATGCTCTGTGCTGTGAGGAGAAGTTCAGAGGGACTTGGACAGGCTTGAGAGGTGGGCCTGTGTGAACCTCATGAAGTTCAACGAGGCCAATGCAAGGTCCTGTGCCTCAGTCAGGGCAGTCCCAAGCACAAAAGCAGGATGGGTAGAGAATGGATTGAGAGCAGCCCTGAGGACAAGGACTTGGGGGTGTGCTGGTGAACAAGAAGCTCAACATGATCTGTCGATGTGCATTCACAGCCTGGAAAGCCAACCGTGTCCAGGGCTGCATCAAAAGCAGTGTGGGCAGCAGGTCGAGGGAGGTGATTCTGTCCCTCTGCTCCTCGCTGGCGAGGCCCCACCTGGAGTCCTCATCCCACTCTGGGGCCTCCAATATAAGAAGGACATGGACCTGCTGGAATAAGTCCAGAGGAGGACCACAAAGAAGATCAAAGGGCTGGAGCATCTCTCCTATGAGAGCAGGCTGGTAGAATTGGGGCTGTTGAGCCTGGAGAAGAGAAAGCTCCAGGAGACCTTATAGCACCTTCCAGTGCCTAAAGGGGCCTATTAGAAAGCTGGAAAGGGACTTTTTACAAGGACATGTAGTGATAGAACAAAGGGGAATGGCTTTAAACTGAAAGAAGGTAGACTTAAATTGGACCTAAGGAAGAAATTCTTTACTGTGAGAGTGGTGAGACACTGGAACAAGTTGTCCAGAGAAGTGGTGGATGCCCCGTCACTGGAAGTGTTCAAGGTCAGCCTGGGTGGGGCTCTGAGTAATCTGGTCTAGTGGAAGGTGTTCTTGCCCATGTCAGGGTTGTTGGAACTTGATCTTTAGGATTCCTTCCAACTCAAGCCATTCTATGACTTTGTTTCATAAATCATTTCAACATGCAGAAGATTCAGAAAGGAGTCCTGCCCTTTTTGTCCGGTCTGCACAGATGAAATTTATCTCAGAAATTGAGCCCAAGGTTATAAAAAGCATATATATGTCAATTGTGATTGCATTTTCTCTGTCATCTTTGATTTTAAAGTCTGAGGATTGTATTAAAGAAAACAAAATCTAGCTAAGCAAAATTGAGGTTCCAAACTCTATCTTGTTTGCATGGTGGGAAAAAAACTTAATCAAAAACAAACAAAAAATGATAACATGCTAGCAAAAAAAGAAACTCAGTCTCATTTCCCTAAATGGAATCTTGTGATATCTGTATTTTGAAACTGAAATAAGAATGTTATGAACCACTTGGGTTTCTGCAACAAGGTTGCAAAAGTTATGGGGACAAAAAGCAAATCCGCTCCAGTTACCTAATTGGACAGAAGTAGTTGCTGAATGCCAGCCTGACCTAAATGGAACTGAAGGATTTTCACCAACCTTTCATCCTCTTGTATTTTCTAAGGTTAATATTCATTCCTTTGTGATTCCTCCACTAGGCTGTAGCTGGGAAAAGAAGAGGTACAGCTGAACTCTGATTGTCTTTCCATGCCTAGCTGGTAAGGAGGTGTTTTGCTTGAGGCTAGAGCTAAATGACCTGTTCATAATCAATATTTTTCAATTAATTTCATCTTTTCTCTTGCACATCAGTTTGTCATGAAGAGACAGATTATATAAATAGCTTTCTCATCTAATACTGTTTGAGGAATGCTTCAAGAGAAAATAAAATAACTGCCTTTGTATTGCTTGAAAACTGTCACTTTGCCACTCGTCACAGCATCACTAAAGCAAATACAATTAAACAGATGGGCTTGCAGGACCCCTCTGAAGTTGTTCCCTAGAGAGGACAGAGCAACAGGTAGCATCAACTTTGGAAGTACGCATTTGAGTTTCAGTCACTACAGCTAAATTAGTTCACATTTTCTCTCCAACTCCAAACTAGAAATGGACAATGCACCCAACCTGTTGTACTTTTCATGTATATGGTAGCATGCAATACAGCTAGAGCAAAAGTTAGAGCAGGGCTGCATGTTGCCTCTCCCTTTGCCCTGAGATAGCCATCTTTCTCCCTTTTCCTAACCACCAAAATAGAGATGTTAAAGGTGTGAACTGGAGAGATAAAATGCTGTAGATCATGCTCCAGCCTACCAGTACAATCAAGTCTGCTGCAGAGAGGCACACTGTCAGAAGAGAGATCTAAGGATCCTCAACTCCCATGCAAGAGAGTCATGTGATACATGAAATTTTGATGGGGGCTGCAGCTTTCACAAAATATTCAGAGTATCATTTAGCAGCAGGATTGATTTGTGTGAAATAGGTTATTTTACACCAGATAAGCAGATGTAATAACAAATAGCATCAGCAAAACAAGTTGCCTGAAAACACAATGCAACCAATCTTGGTTTGCTGTGCTGCTCCATGGGTTTCCTCCATTACCTACTCAGTTCTGCAGATGAGGGGTTTAGCTGCTTCCTCCCAGTGGCCACTCAGATTAGAAGCCTGAGCTCTGTGGCATATGGCTGCTCCAGTCACAGTGGAAGTCTCAGCTTGTTTCCAACATGCTACAACTTCAATTTACCAGAATGGCACTTATAGATGTCCAGTTAAAATGTCCCATTTTATCAGGGAAAATGCCTTCCCAATGGTACTGTTTGTTACTGAATGGAATTCAAAAATCACTTTGTCTGTTATGACTTTTATTTTCAAGAAGAATGCAAACATGAAATACTTAATGTGATGTCCTAATTAATGCAAATAAGCCAAAACTCTTTATTTCCCAGAGAAAATTATATTACACTGTTCCATTTCCCCATTTCATGGCTGCATATTTTATATACCGTAACCATGGTTACTGTGTCATTAAAGTCTATTCAGAGGGAGTTGGGCATAGCATTGAGCTATTGCAGAGAATGATCGCTTTTGTAAATTTAAAAGAAGCTCTGCAGTTAATTAATGTGAATTTGTGTAAATTGGACCAATGGAGAGCATGAAATTTTGAACAAATTATTGTAGAATCTGAAGCAAATGAAGAACATTTTTATTTGATTTAGGAACTTGCCTTCTGTATCACAAGCCTCTTAAACTTTTAATTGTGCGAAGCTGAAGCTACACACTGGCACATCACTGACACAAGAATGAAGACAGCCCTGGCTGAACAGAGAGTTGAATGGCTTTAAATAGGTGATGGACAGAAATCTGAGGAAAGGGTGGAGCATGCCTGGGGTGTTCTGATTTCACATCGTCTGGACATTTTAGAAGAAAATTCAGATGCTTGGGAATTTTTCAAGCTGTCTCTTGCCTGCCAATTAAGTAATATGTTTCCTCCACATGGTGTGCTATGTATCTGGAGAGTGAGGATCTCTCCTCTCTCCTTTACTGCCCACCACTGTAGTAGCAGATGCAAAGTAGGATTTTGCCATCACACATTTTCTTAATCTGTCTTCAAATAGCGGTATCTTCATCAGAAAAAAACATATCCATGGCCACAGAGATGCCCAGCAGCCTTTGTATTGGGAAGGTGAATCTAACAGCTAATCCTCCTACTTTGGTCACTACTAATAACTTTTCCAGCATGCCCATAATTTTTCAATAATTGCATGATTTGTGGCATCCTTATAGGTTAATAAGAATTTGCTATTCATCCCTGTACCTCTGTGCTGGGCGAATACTGGTTTCTATTTTGTTTCACCACCCTTTGGAACATTTGCATGGGCCAGTGCTGCAGCAGTCTTGAGTGCCTGTACAGAAGTGAGGGTATATGGGATGACAGCTTCCAGCAGTGGAGCAGTTAATGGCCAGTCCTTGTCCTGTTTCTGCCCCTGTACTGCTACACACACTCCATCTGCCAACAGCCAGGGGCAGTGAATTTTCCAAATATCTTATAATATTTTGCAGACATTAATAACTAAGCTTACTGCTCTTCATAGACTCAGAAGACCTAGTACTGTCTGATCTGAGCCAAAGTTTGGTTTGTGTTGTGTTGCTTGTATAACACTGGGATACAGCAGGCATTTTTCCTTCTCATGGCTCTCAGAGAATAAGCAGAATATCAACAGCACCTTCTCTAGATGACAGTAAGCACAAATTATGTAAGGCCCTGTAAAAATCTTCTGTCCCAATCACTCATTTTCCCCATACTTTGAATTCTAACACAGGAGCTGTGGAAGGAACCACATTGTCACCAGCAGCTTCAGGGAACACACTTACACGGATGAATGAGGAAAAAACACAATATAAATCTTGAGCATCACCAGCAATACCTGTCTCTTCACCATTATCCAATTTTATCCCTAAAAGCAGCTCTGCACAGCCTGGCTCTCAGTATCCAGCATGGCAGCCTTGGCCAGAGAAGATGCAAAATCTGAGTTTCCCATTGACCACTGCCAGTTTGGCCAGTTTTCAGACAAACAGCTGCTAAAACAGGGGTAAAAAAAAATCCTGCCAGTGCTAAAAACAACTGAGTCTTGCATAGTCTTTTTCGTAACAAATAATTAGGCTGTTTTGATTTCAGGAATGCTAATTGAATAAATAAGACCAGTTACATGGCACGGGCCTGTGTGTGTGAGTCCATTCTCCCTGACTTGTTCACCAACAGAGTTGCAATTTTGAGGTTCAGGCTCTCTGCTGACATTTTCTCCACTAAGTGGTCCTTCCTTTTTTTTTTTCCTGCATCTGTTCATTTATTACATTTGTTGGTAGGATACCCAAACCCTTACCTAGGATAATACCCTGTCAGGAAGTAGGAAATGGCATGTGTAGTATAACATTGTTATGTAGCAATGCTGTGACGAAATATCGAGGTGGCATGTCAGGAACATTGCATTTATCTTTCTGTGGTGTTTTTGCATCCTTTTGGAAAAGGCCAAGTATGCCTGTGATGATGTGTTGTTATCAGAGAATGTTTCAAAACCTATTTTGACCCAGAGAGTTAACACTGGGCGAGACAAACAAACATGACCAGCAGCAGGTGATCCTGCACCTTCCTATTTGCAATAGTTCGGTAAAACCAGCCTCCAACCCTGTTTAGAGAGCGTGGGCATCACCAGTATGCTCAGGCTGAGCTCTGTTTTCCTCTCTTGTATTGCTCCCTGGCAGAGTATTAAACACTCACTGGTAATTCAGTGTGGAACACACTCCATCTCAGTTAAAAGCCTCAGAAGCATACACGAGACACACATTTGTGCGGAGAAACAGAGAAAAACTGGCCTCCTGGCAAATGCAGTAAGCACATAATCCTCCATGTGATGAAGGCTTGCAGTAAGCACAATGCAACAGAACTCCAGAGCACTCCACTTGCTACCTCAGTCTGCTGCTTTTTTTCATGGTTCTGCTGAACCCACATTGCATTTCCCATTAAGTTAGTAAATGCTCATTTCAGAGAAGCCATGGCTTTTTTTTTTAACATTTCCAAAAATAAAGCATAACCAGAGGGTTCCTGTTATGTAACATAAATATTTTATTATCTTCCACATTACTGACTTACAGGGAAAAAAAATCTAGATATACTTTTGGCCTTTTTCATTAGATAACCTTGAAAAATGTGATGGCATATTGCACAAGTTGTCCTTCTGCATAACCATGGAATATTGCATTACATATACCTAATCCTTTGCCAAGCTGATGCTTGAAAAGACAGGAGAAATGGAAGTCTACATCTTACACCAATTCCTATTGCTTTTTATCTAAAAGTAATTGTGTCCGGAAATGTATTCTTTCTGCATCACAGGCATTTTTTTTTTTGAGATTTCAACAATTCAAAATTGCAATTTCTGCTAGATTCATCATTCCATACCACAGAGCTATAGAAATTAAATTACAAATACTGCAGCTCTTGGTTTATCTAGGCTAAGTGCTGTGCCAGAGAAAGCTGTGCTGGGCTTTGCCAGGTTGCTGCAGAGATGTAGCTGCTCTCATGTTGCAGCATATGCATTGAGCCACACACTGGGCTAAATAACAGCTTCATGCTTTCATTAGTTTGATGATTCTCATTTCTGGAGTGTGCTGGTTTTAGCAGGGATAGAGTTAATTTTTTTCATAGTGCCTGGTATGGGGGTATGCTTTGGATGTGTGATGAAAACAGTGTTGATAATTCAGGGATGTTTCGTTATGTCTGATCATACAGCATAAGGCCTTTTCTGCCTTCTCATCCCACCCCACCAGTGTGGAGGCTGAAGGGGCACAAGGAGTTGGGAGACCATACAGCCAGGATAGTGGATCCCAGCTGATCCAAGGGACATTCCATACCATATGACTTCAGGCTCAGCACATAAAGCTGGGGGAACAAGGAAGAAGGGGAAGATGTTTGGAGTGGTGTTTGTCTTCCCAAGTCACCCTTACACATGATGGAGACCTGCTTTCCTGGGGATGACTGAACATCTCCCTATCCATGGGAAGTGGTAAACGAGTTCCTTGTTTGGCTTTGCTTATGTGCTTTGGCTTCACCAGTTAAAAGGTCTTTATCTCAACCCACAAGTTTTCTCACTTTCACCCTTCCAAACGACTGAGGGGAAGACAAGGAGGAGGAGCCCAGGAATATACAGTGCCTTAGCACAGACTCAAGCCCTTGTTCATACAGTTCAGACAGATTTGGGCGGATGAGGGCACACACATCACAGCCCAGGCTGCCAGCAGCCATCAGCTTTTCTGTTTTTCCTTCCCACTGCATGGAAGCTTTGGGAAGTGTGGTAGTTTTTAGTGGCCAGGTTTTTTCTTGTTAGCAGGGGGGCCTATGGGGAGGCTTCTTTGAGAAACTGCTGGAAGTTTCTCCATTTCCAGCAGAGCCAATGTCAGTCAGCTCCAGGCTGGACCCGCCG
>WEIV01006696.1:788506-814057 GCA_013390005.1 Calyptomena viridis
TTATGGGCAATTCTATAATCACAGCTGTATTCATTTTACTTATGTTTTTTGTAATTAATACTGTTATTATTTATTATGCTAATTGCAAGCAAATACTACCATTCTAGACTTTCTTCTGAACTTTATGTAAGAGGAAAGAGGGAATTGTGGTAATGTGTAATTAGCATGTATTTCTCACTGTATCTGTTACGTCCCCTACCCCTCACCCCAGATGGTTTGTCCCCTTCCCTTGTCCTCCCTTCCCATTGGCTGGAGCCCCCTATAAGAACCATGGGCCGGAAATGGGAAGGGCTCTTTCCCTGGTTATCCCACATAAGCTTGGACCCTCCTCGAGGCCCGTTGCCTCTGGAGTGAATAAAATTATATTATATGTAACCATGGAGAGCCGCCAGCATCTTCTTTGTCCTCCATTTCCCTCAGCCATCTCCAGGGGAGTGCAGGGGCACACTCATCCCTCGGCAAGCCCTGACAAGGGGAAGGCTACACAACCCCACAGGAATATGGCCAAGTGCTCCCTCCCAGTCAGGTCCCCTTTCATGCTGTCAGCTGAGCTGGGGTGACCACACTGCCTTTAGCCACTGCTCAGCTGCAACTGAGCATAAGGCTTTAACCCCTTTGCACCAGGAAGTGAAGGGTGGTATGAGAGGTGTTGGTTAAGCTCACACTTGGGGTGACAGTGCTGCTTTCAGTGGAGCACAAACTAACCCCACCACCAAGAACAACACAGCGATATAATATCGGCAGGTTGCACCTTTCCTTGGTGTTGTGAGAAGGCTGGTTACAGTAGCCCGGAAGCAACACTAAGTCACCTATGCTTGTGGCTTTACAGGTTACATTTGCACTACAAACTGCTCTGGAGCACGTCTGCACCTTGGGCTCTTGCAAAGGTGGGCCTGATCTGGCAGATCTTCAATCCCCAGAATGGGGAGAAATCCCTCAATCACCACAGTTGGGAGATACTCATATCTTCAGAGATGGGAAAGGCATTAGTGGACAAAGTAATACAAAGAGAAGAGAACAGTTACACCAGGCCGTGTCCACAGACAGTGGCAGAACAAGTCTTAGGAGAGCCATGTGTTTCCTATCTCAGAACATACAGCCTACGCAATCCCACTGATGACCACCCACAATGGCCACAGGACAGTCTCAGGTCTGGTACCAAAAGCATATTATTTTGGCACCCTAATGCTTGCGAACAATTTTGAGTTTCCTGGACAGTCTCATCACAGTGTAGTTCTAGATAACTCTTTCCTTCTTTACCTTCCTCAAGAAAAGGAGTGATCTGAAGATTCCTTGCATTTCCACATGGAGATCCCTGAGGGCTATTGTAATTCTGATGACAGTTTTAGGACCTTCCTCTAGAAACACTATTCCTTACTCTTTCTTGCTGAAATTTCAGTGCAATGTGTACCTTAAGTGACAATGCTGAAAAATATTATTTTTTTCAAATACAAAGGCGTATATTTGGGGCATTAATTTATATTTCTTTTTTCTGGCTGGCACTGGCAAGTTCTTAAAAAAAAAAAGTTGATTGAATCCTGACTTAATAAGTGAAGAAAAATAGTCATGCTCCTGTATCATCAAAAAATCTTCTTAAGGTGTGTCTAGAATGACTTGTAAAGACCCTAAGTAGAGTTTCTTCACCACATACTATTGCTGATATCTTGGGGAAATATCTGGAAATTGTATTAAAGGAAGTAAAGGTGGAGGAGGAAGCTGTGTGTGAAAACATTCTGTCCCTGATCCATATCTGAATGTTCCCAGTCAACAAGCTCTCAAGCCTGCACTTGAACTGTGCATCAAAAGAAGCAGCCAATGTGTATTCTCCTGTCAAGCTCATTTCAAACTGATGCATAACAGCTGTGTACTAGCCAAGGTCATTTCAAAGGTGTTTACTTTGTCTGCAAACTAAATTTGTCTCTCTTCACTAAGATATAAAGTCAGTAATATTTGTAAACCAAACATTGAAAGGCAAAGGTCTCACTTGAAGCTGATGCTCTTGTTGGAGCTGGCAACGTGAAACAGCTGCTTAACAGTGGTATTTCCCTGGAGATGCTGACCATGACTGTGCATGAAGGCCAATTCATAGGCAAGGCCTTGGGAAACGTCCCTGGATCAAGAAAATTATACCTCCCAGGACAATATTAGAGCCTCTTCAAGGGCTGCCTTACTGGTCTGTGGGTAATGCCTGGCCTGACACTTTCAGCTGTCTCTTGTGGCTTGGCTTCATGTCATTGCCCACGAGCAGACACAGCAATGGCCTCCTCCTAGGAGAGAGACCCCTGACACAGCCAGCTGCTACAAAGGCAAATGAGTCTTGAAGCAGCCTAAAAACAGTCTCGAGCATAGACTTTCTTAAGCCAGACCAGAGAATGCCATCAGCTTTGGCAGCTCTTGAGAACAGCCAGCTTCAGGTACAGCAGGTCACAGCTGGAGCACCTCATATTCTTAGGAGGTGCAGACTTGTTCCGTGCTTCTGACGCACTGTTTGCAAAAGGTGTCTCACAATCCATGGCAGCCAATAGGTGGCCAAAGGACATGCACCATGTCCTTACAGGCTGGAAGGACTCTGGGATATTAAAAGACTGTGCAGACACTGGCACAGACAGCTGGCTGGGCAGACCAGCTTCTGCCAGTACCAGTGCATCTTAAGCAAATAATGAGGGGCAAACACAACACAACACTGCTGTTTTTTCTAAACCTGTCTTGGTCCTGTGTATTTGTTTTATTTTTTTTTTTGTTCCTGTGTGCCACATAATATGAATTTTACTTCATTCAGTCCTCTGGAATTTTTAGCATGCTTTTACAGTGTCACCAGGGCAGTCTGCATGGCTCCTTTAGCAGGCAAATATTTTTCCAAATTGCCTGAACTTTCATCTACTGTTTCTTTGATGGTAGAGATAATGAATTAGCAAGAGAAGGTACTCCCTGTGTAAATAAACACTGTCATCTTCAAATCACCTCATACGTTCCACTTTATGACATTTTAATGTTTTGCAACATGAAAACAAAATAGCACCAAACTTACCTTAATGCTGCTAATGGAAGACAAAATCAGTTCTTTGTAGCAACTACTAGGTTCTTAGCATTTCTGACTAAATACAGAATAGGACTTTATTTCCACTGTGGTACTGCAGCTGTGAGCATTTGCCTGTGTCTAATCAAGCCAGAAGTTAACCTTGAATACCAAACACAAAATCTATAAACTAAAAGCTAGAACTAACTTGATTCCCTGAAGGTCACAGATTTAAATAGAATAGAGCAAATCCATCTGAAAATGAAACATTCTGCATTATTCCACATGTATGGCCTTATGTCTTTGATACAGGATTTTCAACCTGCTTATTAACCCTTTCCAAAAAATTGTTTAAGTAGGAAAAGCTTTCAGTGAAATCTGGCTGTTCTTATTCAGGGTTTAATCAAGCCAGGACAGCGCCCCAGGGCAAGGATGTCATTGGACCTGTGCAGCCAGGAAGAAGAGAAGCAAGAGTCTTTCCTCCTCCCTTGTATGAGCACAGAGGTTAACATAATCCAATTCCTTGTGCTCCAGTAAATGGGAAGAGAAGGCAGAAAAAAGTTGGCTGTGCAGCACAGGAAGGTGAGAGCAGATTCCCCCTTGACCAAAGGGAGCATGGATGTCCAGATCATTGCGCAGACAGAGTGTCATGCTTGCTGGGTTTGCTCCATGCCTATGGCAAGAGCTCACCTCCCCTTCCCACTGTGCCCACAGGGATACTCACAGCCACAGTCCATCATCCCATGTACAGGAGGGAAAATTCTGACTGAGAAAACACTGCTAAATCAGGTCTTCTGAGATTCACAGGATAGGATTCAAAGGATATATTAGCCACACTATCATTTCTTTTTCCAGAACCTCATTTACAGACCAAATATTTACTGTTCCTCTTCACAAAAATGTGAGGACATTTGAGATCTCACACTCTGGTTTTCAAGGACTTACTATGTTACCAGCATATACCCTTTAATCATTGAGCAGTAGACACTCAGCCACAGATAACACGTTACAGGGTCCAGGTTCATTTCTAGACTATGACATCTGCATCTAAATTTAGGGGTCTGAGCTCACATTTTGGTCAATGGAGCTCTGGGGCTCAGTCCAGGTGCCTGAACATAACGGTCCAGGGATGTTCAGTGGAGCATCTAAGATACCCGTATGGAGCTGGCGGATGTGACCCAAAACCTGCTGTCCTGGTTTGGGACCAATATCTTCAGAGAGATATTCTCTGATAAAAAGGAGGCCGCAGCTCCCCGTCCCCCACAGTGGGAAGAGAGAACCTGGAAGATTCAGAGGCCTTTTGTTGATATGATCTCCTCCTTCCTTTGCCATGGAGAAGAAAATGTGAGGGGCCCCCCCAGGCCAGGCCGGTGAAAGGGTCTCTCAGTGAGGTTCCAATGTTCTAATGTCCCAAACAAGTCCAGAAGCAAAGAAGAGAAACCAAGTCTCACAAAAACACAGAAGCTCCACTCTTCATCCTCTCTCCAGCCACCTCCAGAGGAGCCCTTTTCAAGCCTTATATCCTGCAGCTGTGGGAAGGGGTGTTAATGAGCCCAAAGGCTCTGCAGCTGGGACCTGGGTATTCCAGGGGTCTTGCTGGAAATTTCCTCCTCAAACTGCTGTCAGCTCTCGGGCCCAGTTTAAAGACACAGAAAGGCCAAAGATTCATTTTTCCTGGTGTAGAGTTAGCAATATGGTGATATGGGATACATCATAAAGTCACCCCAAGACACCTGCACACTCTGAAGAGGCAGACATGTTTTCTCTGGACTTTGGAGATGGCACTAGACACTGCAGCAAGCCTGCTCTCTGCTTCACACCTTTCCCATTGGCAGTGCCAGAGGCTTCAGAGGAAAGCAGAGTCTTTGGTAGGCAGTGGCTTCAATCTTCCCCCTCTGCCATGCTGAATGAGAGAGGGGAATTTCTCTCTTAACCCACTTAGCAAACAATTTTGCACTCTCAAATATAATGTTTTGTGGCCCATGGACTTGTCGCCTGGGAGCTGTAGTTCTGGCCTTGCTTTTATTCTCACATGGAGTTTCATCTTTCAATGAAGTTTCCTGTGCTATTCGTTACAATTTCATCTGCCAGGAAGCTCCTCTGCATAAGTTGTGCTAAGAATGCAATCCTTGGGATTTATTATAATGCTGTTCTCATAGGGGAAATATGAAACTGAAGTCCAAGTAAATGAGAGGTGCAATAGGATCCTGGGCATTGGGGAGGAGTTGTATCCATGTGAGAAGCCAATGGATCAACAGTTACAAATGAGACCAGGTCTAACAGATTGACTCCATGCCTCCTGTTCAGCATGTTCCTCTATTTGTAGCCTTCACTACTAGTCCCTTCTACTTGGGAGCATAACTGCACCGAGTTGAAGGAAGTATTTCACTGGACTTTTCCCTTTTAATATTGGTTTCATTTTTTTGCCTGAGCATACTATGTTTTGATCAGCTGTTTTGGTTTCCAGGAGAAGATGCCTTTAACAAAAGCATTATTTCATGTATTGTGACTGTTTTCTCCTCCTTGTGCCATTCTTTGTTGGAGTCCACCTTTGCACAGTTCTTTCTGTATATAAAATTTCACAGATAATTGCTTTAATTTTTGTTCCCATAGAAAGAAACCATATTTTATGACAATCTGGAGCAGAATATTTCCTTTTCAGGTGACCTCATATTGCTTATAGGTGATAATGAAGAAGCCAAAGAACAATTTGTCTGTGTGCATGTGTGTGAATTAACACTTCAGAGACTGTCTCTGTCTGTGCTAGCCCCCTTATGCATGCAAGATCCCTTGCACCGTTTATCCCATCCCCTACCAGTGTTTAGCCATCTAGTTAGACCCTTTTTAGATTAAAATGACAATCTTTTGGACAACAGGCTGTACAAGAATTGAAGATAATTTCCTGGTCGTGCTTGAGACAGTTTTTCTCTTAAAGTCGCAGTAATTTTGATGGGCCCTTCTTTGGGTGAAATCCTTCCAAGAAGTACATGGGGAACTGGGTGTGTGCTGGTGGTTTGCTGGTGTGGTCATTGTCTCAAGGAGTTTGTTCTTTGCAGAGAGAGGGAGCATCAGGAAGCCCAGTGCTGAACATCTACAGCATAAATTGCCAAGGGGAAATTTTTTCTTATTATTAATTAGGAGATATCTATGCCTGCAGCAGGCAGGTTTTGTATTACCTGATATTTTTTCCATCCTATTTGATTTAGTATTATTCTCATAAAATGTAATATTTCTTTTAATGCTGCTATACTCTTGACCTCAATATTTTGTAAAAATGAGTGTCATGGTTTAATTATACATTGTGAAAGACAAGACATTAATTTTTAATACTTTTCATTTCGTTAAGAGTGTTCCTTGCTGGCCGCAGTGTGCATGAACATTAGAAAATAATCTCCTGAGCAATCATTTCTCAAAAGTTATGTCAACACTTGTCACTAGATACCCTCCAAATTTTACTTCTGTGTTCATTGGAACACGTAATATTGCAACAAAGGCAATGTAGCACCTCCCCATGTAGCACCACTTTGCACCTGCTAAGATATTTGAAGTTGTATCTCCAGCCAACCATGACTGAAGTGTTAATTGCTCAGACTCCAACTTCCTCAAATCTAGTTAAATTTATTCTTCCTCTAATATTCCCACAACTATTGTAACATCTATGTAGATACTTTAAAATATGTTAGAGAAAAGATAAGAGGATAAACTAAACCCAAAGAATAAAATCAACAAATTGGGTTGTCAGTAGCATTTTCTATCCTTCACCATCTCAGTTGCCTGTGGTTTGTGGCATAAACAAATTTTAATTGAGTGACAGATTGCTATTTCAGTACTGAAAAATCCTCTCACAGTTTGGGAGAGAAAATGGTCTGATAATTCTTATTAACATCAGTCTACAAATCATCAAGGCCAGAGGCCTTTTTTGATTGCATTTTTAGAATAGCCATCTGGACTTCCTCTGGAGATTTGCACTTGAGCCTGGTCTCTATTTTTTAGAGTAATTTTGTAGAAGCACACCCTGACCAGAAAATCCAAGACCTCAGGTGCAGCTGAGCTAATGAATTACATGCAGTGATGTGCTTTGAGGGTGTCTCTTAGGAATTCCTTTTTAAAATTCTACCACCACCCCAGAGGCAGGAGGGATAATATTCCTCTTCTACTGAGGTCCATCAGATTCCTGCTAAATCAGCACTGCCAGAGTTTATTTATCCTTTGTGCTCCTAAAAAACATTTGAAGGAGAAATTGTTCTCCTCTATAATTACTCGCTCTACTTAGACTGGAGCTGTATCTTACCACAGGCACATATAATTTATTTATTTTGTGATAAGTCTGTTATTGACCTGTATTGACAGCACAATGCTTGCAGAGCGCAAGCAGGCAGAAGTTGTTTAGTGATATCCATCACCTTATAGCATCAGAAGCAGTCTCCCATCCCAGTGATTTTGCATTTGCAGTAAGAATATATTAAGTATTTTGGCAAGGGGATAATTAAACAGAAAGTGGCCTCTTTTGTTTCTGCTGGACTGATCCTGATGACAATTTACATAAAGGAAAAATTTCCCATTGGGTCTAGAAGGCCTGGACCAGGTGCCTGTGGACTCCCTGAAAGACAGCAGGTGCCTTCATGGAAATGGTATATCATGGGATGATGCTGTCCCTGTCATCCTCATCACAGCCACTGTGTGTGCATTTTAACCCATCATAAATACATAGCCACTGGAATTAGGTTTGCCTCAGTGCAGAGAGTTAAACTAGTTTAAGTTTTATGCATTTGCTGCAGGCTGAAGATTCTACTGCTGACAGTAGTTGTGTATACAAGATATTATTTTGGCAACAGTGACTTTGTGTGAGCCCAGAAAGACCTTCAGAAGCCTCTAATGTCTTCCTAAGCTGGGAACTCTCAAACTGATTAAAGAGGTGTACATCCAAAAGACCAAGTGTCCTCTGAGTAGGAAGCTTCTTGTCATTTTGGAAGTTGGAAGGTTAAACTTGTATTATTTTTTTATTTTAGATTTTCATGCCATGATACCAAAGTCATTCTGAAACCAACTATTCTCTGGCTATTGCTTTTCCATCTTTTTCTCCTCTTTATTTTCAAGAGATGTTTCAGTTCTCTAGTCTTTCCCTTTCTGCTGTTGTCAGCTCTCTCTTTAAGAGTCTTCTCTCCTGTAAATTCTGAATCCTAGCTTCAGTTACCAGGATTACCTGCTAGCTAGAGTGCCTCCACTGCACAGTGATGACCTGGAAGAAGGCATGTGCATACAAGGGATGAAGCTTCCCAATGGCACAAAGATGGCTGGAGGGTTAGTCAATATGAATGAGGAAATCCAGAAGGCTCTGAATAGAGCACCAGCCAAGAAAAGAGTAAGAGTGCAAGCAGGAACCTGAGCAAGAGAAAAAAATGTTAGGTTAAAACCTAGGGTAAGTAAACAGGGTGGAAACATCAGGGGATTTGGATGCAAACTGACAAGGAGAGCCCCATTCATTGGGAGGAGTTCAGAAACCTAAGGGCATTGCTTGAACACTTGGGCTGGGAAGAGCCCAGAATAGGATTTACAGCATTGGACAGAGGAGGAAGGAGATGCAGAGACCACAAGCTAGACAACAGGAACAACGATGAGAACACCATGTCCTACAACGTGCTTCCTCTGTGGAATTAAACACCTCCCTTGTGCTCTGGGACAGAGTTCTGGCATCCATGGCCAGAACTGCTGTCTGCATATCGTCAGCTGTGGGGCCTGAGCATGGATGTTGGAACATGCTGTTGGTTAACAAAACAACTTTATCCAACCCAACCTGAAACCTAATATTTCATTTTCATTTCTGCCCAGTAGAAAAACAATTCTGTTTTTTCAGAGACTTGGTATTTTTGCTATAAAATGCTTCTATTTTGCCAAGAAAATATTTGTTACGAGATCATTCCAGCTGGAAGTTGCCACTCTCCTAAGGCCCAAATTGCTATAACAAACTTCTCTCTGCCAGGGTATAGATTTGTTAGATCAGCTACAGATAAATACAGATTTCAAATCAGTATTTTTCTTGAGAAACAAATTCCCTAACATAGTCCTTTCCTGCAGTGTTTAACAATGCCTAATTTTCAGGTGAAATATTAGAGTGAGTCATAACTCAGATCTCACTGTATGACAGATCCCTCGTTTTGAGAATCTGGATTAACCTAGATGAGGATGGATAACAAAGTACAACATATAGTACTATAACCTGTCTGGATTTGCGTTCCTTGAGTGTTCAGGTGTGTTATATGTTGAGACACACTAGGATTTTCCCAGTCTATATACCTGTAATACCATGTTCTTCCCTGTATTAAATCCATCATGAATTAAAACATGTCCAGACTAGGGCCAGCAGGTTTTGTATGCTTGACTGGAGGAAATTAATGGCTGAGGCCAACACAGGGGAGAGCCTGGATTCAGTAGGCAGGGAAGGGTGGGCATGAGGAAAAGACTCATGGACGTCAGGCATTTTTCAAGAAATCTGTATCCCAATTTTCATACCACTAAAGGAACATTTGTTCTAGGTGCAGTAGTCTTTAATGTTACAAAAATCTACAAGTCTTGCTAATTTTTCAGGTGTGTAGGTTAATATTGTGCCTTAGAGCTTTGGGGGGGCTCTGTGCACATTGTAATTCACCCTGTTTCCTAGGCCTTAGTTGCTGCTGGGTTTAATCAGTACCCTCCCATGCTTGGCTGCCAAACTCTGTAAATACTGACTTAAAGCTATGTCATATTAAATAAAATACAAATAACTTGTTTAAGATAATATTTAAACAAAATGAAAGAAGTTATAGTTGGCTATTTTGACATTAAAAGGAATTCTATTTTCAAATAATTTTCTCCAAGCTGCTGCATTCATTATTGTTTTTCTTTTTACAGTTGTTTAAACATCAGTATCTAACCAATCACTTAATGAAAATGCAGTTATTTTCATCTTAATATTCTTAAGTAATTTATTTTATATCTCAGTTGCATGGAAAGGTAAAGAGTTCAGAGAAAAAAAAGGCAAATATCTGTGTTTCTGAATGTCTAACCTTTAGGATTACAATTAGTCCAGGCATCTTCTACCTTTCTCTTTTGCTTCTCTATTGATATGAACAACACAGATTCACATGTACTGCAAGATATTTTGAAATGAACAAATTGCGAGTGTGTGCTCAAGAGGAGGCAATGTCCAAATTTCATTCTGCAACAGATAAATGTTATCAAAGATATTTCAAAAATGGTTGGTTCCTGCCTTTCCACTTACTTCAGACTAACCCTTCACATAAATGTCTTGCTCTGTGTTCTTCTGCACAGCGAAGACATTATTCCTGAAGAGCTTTTTTCTCTCTGCCTTGCAGTTACATATTGACATTTAGACTTACAAGTCCTAATTAGCACAACTGATTTTCCTCTGGGAGTTAATATAAACGATTGCAGAAAGAAAAAGTGCTGCTGCATCTCAGTGTTGCAGTCACTCTATCATAGAGCTGTCTTAGTAAATCCTTAATTATGGGCAAACTGTCAGGTTGCTTAATGCTTCCAAGTAGTCAAAAATGCAGAGCATTCAGCATCAGGATGGCACATTCCTCCTGGATCAGCCCGTCAATTACCACCCAAAGCTGCCCCACCTCTGTCAACTCAGGTGTGGTTCACAATAGCTTGTGATCTTTTTTTATCAAAAAGTATTGAAAAATGCAATACATCCAATTTAGACTAAATTCTTTGGGCTGATGTGTTATGTGCATACAGGCAGTGCTGGGCACCAGGACTTAGATAATTAGACAGGTTCAGTGAACACTACTATTTATAGCCATTCACAATAAACTTGGTAGACTTTCTCAACACACACAAAAGGGAAGAAAGGGGAAGAGAAGGAAGAGACAGATATATTATCTCTTGAGGAAAAGTGCAACTAGAACATAAAGCAGAAATATCCTTATCCCCATAAGACAATATTAAAATGTGCTGAGCAATGAAGTAATTTGAATTAGTTGATGGCGCCAGTGTTGAGAAACAAGACACAGTTTCCCAGATATTAGTGTCAGGTTTTTACTGTCTTAAGTAGAGTGGGGTTTTAGCTTCAAAATTGGCCTTACAAGTAGCTGTAGGGCGTCTCCTTGTACCTAGCTAGGAGGTCAGAGTGCACTCAGCAGAATCAAGCAGTGCATTGCTGCCCCTACCCTCACCTATGCCCATAGCCTTGGGCTGACTGTAGCAAAGTTGACTGAACTGCCAAGCAGCTGGACAACTGTAACATAACAAGAATTCTATTCATAACAAGAAATAATTGATCTGGTTCTCTCCAAGGACAAAGTCTGGGTTCATTCACCTTGCTTATCATTTGGATAATGCCTTCCATATAAGATTTCAGAAGGACGTGTTTTTCGAGAGATGAATAACCTTTCAGCATCAATCTTTTTCCATCTATTTGTAAAGTTTCCCACTTTCACGTGTCTAGGGGTGCCTATCCACTGAAGGTAGGGATATGACTGATAGGAGTCAGAGTGTAGACAGCACATAGTCGTTTCAACCACATTACTGAAGATGGAAAGGGGCAATCTGGGAACAAGCAGGTAGTAGCACTGTTCATGCTCTGCCAACTCTAGCCCCTTCCTGGTAGCTGTAGCAATACTGGCTACTAGGTTATTAAAAAAATAAAAAAACCCAAACAACAAAAAAACAGGGGAAACAGAAAACAGCAAATTCTTGCATGCCAGCTTTAATTTCTTTTACTGAGAAGGAATGTCGCATCAAGGTGAGCACCAGGATGTATCCTTTGCCTTAAGCTCTCAGTTTCACCTCTGCTGTCTTTATTTACAAATTATTTGCAACACACTTTTATCTCAAAGTATGGTGGAAGGATGCATCCAGGGACTCTGGTGAAGAGCAAGATCATTACAAATGGTCTCAAATCACCATTCATATGTTTTTGGAAAGGTATTTGGAGGAAACATTAATAAAAAGAAAGGATTGCAAGCTGAGGTTTGAGTACTTCTGTATAGAGAATGATATGTAAGGTAAGGTCTCAGAAGTTAAGCAGGTAAGTGGTTTTAAGAAAGCAGTTAATCATTGGTAAGAGTCTTTAAAATCTCAGTGGGATACTTTAGCACTATTCTACCTTTTTTTTTTTTTTTTTAATTATTTTGCTTTAATTTAGTCTGAAATCAACCTAGTTAAAAGAATGCAATTCCCAGGAGTGTGCACCATTATTCCAATAAAGTGAATCTCCTGTCCTGGCACAAGGCAGTTTTATATAGCCTTCTTGGAAATAGTTAAACTTTTCCACAAATGTTATATGTAAATAACTGGAGAAAATTGCCATGAAAAGCAGAAGCAATCTCTGTGGATAGTGCAGAACCATAGAGGAAGATCTCTGACCACAACACAGAGATTGTCTTTACCAAGATAACAGATTAAGGACAGACCTGACAAAAAAATGTCCAAAAAGACAGATGCAGGCAATCAACTTCTTTTGGAATGCAGATGGAATTGTTATTCAAATCTTCTTTTTTTTTAACTGCATTCAGATACATTTTCTTTATATTTTTAATAACTCCTGTGATATTTGATTATTTCACATTACTTCCAGAGAAAACATAGTCCTGGAAATGTGCTAAAGGAAGAACTCTGACACCACATTCCTAACTCAGGACTCACAAAAACAGGTGACTTCTCACAGATTAAGGAATTACTAAATGAGTTGCCAGTGGTTTAAACGTACACACGCAAGTAATGTGCCCATCTTCTACTGAGGGTTAAGCTGAAATGCTTTATCTCGTGTTTGCTATGGGTTAAGGGCATGCACATAGCTAGTCATCAAAACTCATCAAGCTGTAAAATGTTAGACTGCTGTCCTCAGCCCTCAGCCTCTGACAATGAGGACAGAAAATATGCTCACATCTACCTGAAATGTACAATATTGACTTCACATATTACCACTGCAAAGCTCATAAAGTTGCTGTCATTGGGAATTACCATCAAATTGTGTCTGTCTTGTGGTAAAAAGTAATGTTTATAGGGAAAAAAAATATAATTTCTTAAGCCATGCCTTTTCAAATCAATTGACTTTTATTAAAAGTCAAGTGAAAGTAGTGTGTCAGAAAGAAGAAATGTAGGCAATGGCTCCAGAAAAACCAGCAAGAGTGCTGGAAAGCAGAAGACAGAAGTATAAGCTTTCAATGTGAAATAAAAGAGGCAATAAAAGAGGCAATATGGTCACAGATTTGTCTAGATACATCAACACAGAAGCCATGAGTCTTGGGATTTTCCTCTGTTCATGGTCTTCCTGATTGGACTGAAACTGGAATATACTTGTAAAAATCAACACTTCACATTTCAGAGTGGATGTTGAAAAATTGGAGAAGATACTGGAAAGAATAAAAATTACCAAAGTCCTAGAGATATTACTCACAGTAACAACTGTAAGGAGCTCAGGTCAACTAATTAAAAAACCAAACCCTAACAATTGAGAAAATATGGGACTGAGTTTCTATCAACTACTATAAACAGAGGGGGGAGGGGGGAAAGGCAGAACTGCAGATAAAGCTGGACAAACGCAAATTAGAAATTGGCCATTAAAATTTAACTGAGAGGGCAGTTAGTCCTTGGAATAAATCGCCAAGGGAAGTTATGGATTCTTCACCTCTTGAGCCTTCTCAAAGAGCATCTTTTTCTGAGTGAACTTGTCATGAAGGTAATGGCAAAATCCATTACAAAATTATCTGAATCTTTTTCTCCTGAAACTTTATGAATGTGTGGTAGAGAGGACCTAAAAGTGTGAGCCAAAGACAAACATTTGCAGCAAAGCAGGTCACACCAGGCCACTGGCACTGGAATGGTAGCATTATTTCTCCAACAGTTTTCCAATGTGAACAAACAGCTGAGATCATCTCATTTTGCTCCATCCCCTCCAATGATCCACTCTCTCTTTGGCCAGCCACTCAGATCCCAGATGCTGATTGCTATAAAAAGGAATATTTATGTCTCACAGAAATAGCTTGGTGGGGCTAGCAGGATGT
Organism: Calyptomena viridis; assembly: GCA_013390005.1. Classification (NCBI taxonomy): domain Eukaryota; kingdom Metazoa; phylum Chordata; class Aves; order Passeriformes; family Eurylaimidae; genus Calyptomena; species Calyptomena viridis. The sequence continues at coordinate 802,535 of WEIV01006696.1, forward strand.
GTGCTCTTAGCCAGGGTCCAGAGATTGCCGAAGGACTGCTTTGGAAGATGAGCCCTCTCGCTCCTTCTGGAAAGGAGGCTTAGGCTTTTGGAAGAACTCATTTTCCTGCCAAAGACAAGAAACCCATCAGAGAGCAAGGGATGCTTTCTGCAGTGTCCACTATGAATATCTAGGTCAAGCCTAAATTACTGGAGCTGAAGATGCTGCAAGTTTGCAGGCAAAGCTCTGGAATCAACTTGAAGCCACTTGCAAGAGACAGCAAGAACCAATAGCTGAGTAGCACAAACCCCTGGCACACTGAGTGTAAAGACAAAACTGAGTCCATCCTGAGGGCACTGGGAGAGGGATCAGGGTGGCCCCTGATGAGCAGAGAAGGCTCATTGCCCCTTTGTCTCAGCACCCCTTTTTCTCAACACCTCCAAGGGACTGGAGCTGGAATGCTGGAGATGACTGTGCCAGCATCATGCTCAGGGTGAGATCTCCACCACTTTTGTCCCTTTGGACAATGTGCTGTTCCTGTGCTTTGGGCTCAGGGAGAAGGATGCCTGCTACCCTGTCCCCCACAGACCATGCTGGTCACAGGCAGCCAGTCTCACGGGTGGATGGGGGTAAATCTGCTGCCCACCCACACTGCTCGAGGCATGAGGCAGTGGCAGGCTGTGGCCAGTGGTGACAGGCAGTGGCAGAAACAGGTTACAGGCAGTGGCGGGCAGTGGTGGGCACGTATTATGGGACGGTGATGGGCACCTGTTTTATGGGGCAATGGCAGGAGGTGTTGGGCACATGCTACGGGGCGATAACGAGCGATGTTGGGCACACAACACGGGGCAGTGGCAGGAGGTGGCAGGACGTGTCGGGCACACAACACGGGGCAGTGGCAGGAGGTGGCAGGACGTGTCGGGCACACAACACGGGGTAGTGGCAGGAGGTGGCAGGACGTGTCGGGCACACAACACGGGGCAGTGGCAGGAGGTGGCAGGACGTGTCGGGCACATGTCCAAGGGGCGCTGGCGGAGCAGGGCCCCCGCGCGCCGCTCCCCGCCCAGCAGATGGCGCTCGCCCCGCGCGCTCCCNGCAGCGTGACCGACCCCCCGACCGGCCCGGCTGCGCGCCCAAAGCCCCCGGGCTCCGCTGTGCACCCTCAGAGATGCACAGCTGAACAGCAGTGCTAAGGGTGGTGGAGAGTTTACGGCTTCAAAGTTAAGCTAATAAGGTCACTTCTGTCCCGCACCCACAAACCCCCACTGTAAATAGAGCTTTATTTTAACTCCAATCACCCTCTCTTGGGAGACAAAGAAATAGGGTCTTCAGAAAACAATTATCCTTCCAATGCACACAAGGGTGAAGCGGACGGTTACCTCACAAGAAGGTGGAAGGAAAGGGAAATGATTGTCCTTAAGTCATACAGTCCCCTGTACTCACAGGGATGGACACACATGGCAATTCCAATAATTAGAGTGACTCCTTGGATGCCATTCTTGACTCTGAATTGCTTTGCAGTCCAATGCCCCTCTAGTTATTTGCCCTTTCTCACTGCTGGATATAATCTGCTTGGAGGTCCACAGCATGACTGATTACTTTCACTTAAATTCCTCCATGCTTTTTCCTTTCCTGATCAATGCCTCTGTAAATATCTGCAAAACTACTTCATTGTCCTCTGATCAAGCCTCATTTTCCTTAAAAGCTCTTATTTTTCCAAACGCCTATGGAAAGCAGGACAATATGTAGACTGATGGTACCTTGGGATGATTTACCAGTCACACTGAATAGTATTTTCTTATTGTTTCCTTGCACTCCCCATGTGTCTGTGTTCTGTTGCTTAAAATTTGAACTTATAGACTCTTTGGGACAACAATATTGCAGATGATATCCCTGTTCCATCTTCCATTCCATGTTCCAAGCATTTAACACAGTAGAGTTGTGGTCCCTGAGCAGCATTTTTGGGGGGTACAGTAATAAAAATGGTTGTTATTGATACTATGCTACCCAATACTACAAATATGTTTGATGCTTCTAATTATAAATTCCTATTCTGTTTATTTATAACTTTGTAAATTTTTAAGCTGGGTGTCTGCCTCTGCTCAGATTTTTTTTGGAAAGTTTCAGCAAAAATGGTTATGCTATTTCCCAGAAAAAAGATTATGAAAAAAAAAGGACTTTGTTTTGCCAATGTTAATGAATTGGTTGTAAGAATTCTTTTTTGGAAATGCTAGCTGCTCCACGCTTTGACTTGAACACTGGCAGGCTGGAGGTATCCTGGTGCCAGACACATAAGCATTTGTCTGTATTTGGCTGGGTTTTAAACCCTATTCATTAGTAATATGGTAGAGTTTGGCAGATAAATTCCTCAAAATTCCTGTCTGCCCTGAGCATGTGCTACCTTTTGCAGGCCAACTGCATTATCTCCACAGAGTAACTTACACCTTCTGCATTCTTACCAACTCAGGATTTCCTTATATATGCTTTCAAAAGTAGCAGCAAGATGGCTCATGACTGGTGCCCACACATTGCCAGGTCAAAAGAGAGCAAGAAATCATCTCACTTGAGTCTAGGCAAGAAAAGACCAAGATCAGGTATATTCCCAGAGAATATCAAGAGCCTAAGCTGGAAAAGCATGGGAGCTGCTGGGTTTTGTAAAAAACAAAATAAAAGGAGAAACTGGTTGGACAAGAAGACCATACTATGAAATCAGTAAGGAAGAACAGGGGCTGTATGAAAAACTGTAAGACTGACAAGATCAGAACAGAACAAAGGCAGGGATAAAGAAACTCCTGCTGGCCAGCTGCAAAGCCACAAGGAAGGATGAGTGCAAGGACATAGGTCACCTTTAGATGCTGTTGGGATGAAAAGTTACAAAAGATAACAGATCAGATGAGAAACCAGTCTGGATGAAGAGAGACTGATGAAGAGACGACTGAGCAGCCTAAAGAGCAAATTAGGAATGGCAGCTAGTCAGAACTGGTTGGAACAAAGGAAAAATTGAAACAAGGACCCCAAGTGGGAAAGAGGATGGGAAGAAGACTCACTAGATATAGAACTGATTTGGAAAGGCTGGGTGTGGAGCCAGGATGATGTACATAAAAGAAAAGAATAATGAAATTGGCAGGAAAATCACAAATAGGGGAGACAGTGGATAGACACAGAAAATTTTGTGTTATGCTGAATAATGTTTGAGTATGGGACTTCCAATGCAGACAGACAGGAAAGAGAAGCTTTGTGATATGAAAGGATTACAGGGAATAAAGCAAAAAAGGTCATGAGTGTGTCAAGGGAGAAAAGAAAAATAAGAAAGGAAAGCCTTGTAAATTGGCACACATGATCTGTGACTATAAAGACTTGAAACTATACCCAGTTGATGAGACTTGCTTTGTCTCCATCTAAAATGTATCTGTGAAGTTCAATTTCAGACTGCGTCTCATGCTCCCTCAGAAAGGTGGCCCATCCAGAAGGTGACAGTCTGGTCATACTTTCTCTGGATAGAAATTCCACCCCTGTCAATGACCTCTCCATGCTATCAATACAATTTCACATAGAGGAATTGCAGAGAAAATTTTGCTGGCTTTTCAAAGAACCTTAAAAATTGCAAACAACACTCCCCCTACACCTTCATATAAAGAAAATTATCTGCAAGACAGGCTATCAAATGTTAAGAAGCATCAAAATTACAGATACCAGCTGTAATCTTAGTTTAGTGTGCTTCTGTGTAGCTGCATTCAGAATGGCTTTATTTGGAATTCACTTTCCTGCTTTCATTTCCCATATTCTCCACCAGATACAGATGTATACATAGAACTCATAAGGAACTTTGGACTCTAGATAATTAAAAAGTGAATGAGCACAGAATCACAGAATATTCTGAGCAGGAAGGGACCCATTAGGATCATTGAGTCCAACTCCTGGCCCTGCACAGAACACATCAAGAATCACACCATGTGCCTTAGACCATTGTCCAAATGTTTCTTGAACTCTGGCAGTAATGGTGCTGTGACCACTTCCCCAGAGAGCCTGCTCAAACACCCTCTGGGTGAAAAACCTTCTCCTGATATCTGTCCTAAACCTCCCCTGACACAAATTTAGGTCATTCCCTCAGGTCCTGTCACTGGTCATGCCAGCAAAGAGATCAGTGCCTGTCCCTCCTCTTTCCCTCACAAGAAAGTTGTAGCTGCAATGAGGTTTCCCCTCAGTCTCCCCTACTCCAGGCTGAACAGACCAAGTGACCTCAGCTGCTCCTCATATGACTTCCCCTCAAGGCCCTTCACCATCTTTGTTGCCCTCTTTTGGATGCTCTCTGATCACTTAATATCTTTCTTATATTGCAGTGACCAAAACTGCCCCAATATTCCAGGTGAGGCCACACCAGTGCAGATCAGAGTGGGACAATCACCTCCTTTGACCAGCTGGTGATACTTTGCCTGATGCACCCCTAGATAGATTAGTTTTACTGAGCACTATTTTATACCATCCATTATAGTGTGTGGCATTGCACCTGTGTTTGGAAGGTCACATAGAAGTTCTGTGATTATCTGTAAACATAAGGAAATCTTAGGAAAGTACCTGTGATAACTGTTTGAAGTTCCAATCTTTCTTTTGGGAGAGAAGATTAGCTGGGACATATGTAACTTGTATTCCTCAATTAATTTATATCCCCTTGTTTCTGCCTTAGCTTTTGTATAAAGGCATTGGAAAGATTAGGGAGGAATATTGACTTTGGTGCATCTAATCATGATGACTTTCATCTCCTACATCACTGTAATTTCTGACATGGATGATCAGTGATAGACCACCTTGATGAGCTTAAGCCCTGGCTGAGATCTCGCCATTCAAGCCAGATAGGATGAATTAGGCAGGGAAGGTGGCCAGAAGAGTTGGCAGAATTTATCCTAGCACTCCTCCACAGTAAAGCCTAACTGATGCTTGTAGGATGATGAACCACAGCATTTGGCATATTCCAGCTGCACACCTGGACTCTCCAGGAGCAACTCTGGCCAGAACCAATTTCTATGCTCATGTAAAGGTAAATATGACCTTTTCTGCCAGATGCAAACCTGCAACAATCATCAACATTTTGCAACCTGAAAGGAGGTTGCTATAACACTCATCTTGTATGCAATCATGAAGTGAAGGTTACGAACACTGCTGAGACCTGTTGAAAAGAGGGATATATTAAAGGCTTATGAAGTAACCGCTGAATCAGAGTCTACACCCACCCCTAACTGTGTTTCTCTATACTCTGCATTTTAATTTGTACACCTTCCATTTACAAACTTTTTCCATAACCTTCCCAAGCCAAGGGACTCTACAGATTCCTTATTGAAGGAGCAGGACATGAAAATGGATCTGCTTGCTTCATAGATTAATGGACATAGATTTTTTTTATATTCTGAGATGTTTCATTCATGTCTCACGGCCACCTTCATTCATCTGCTCTTTGTGAACTACAGTTTCCAATAGAGTTATTTCCCAACAGGAGAAAGAAGGATCTAGCACAGGCTTTGCTATTAACAAAGATACTACGTTCTTCATTACAGTGTAGTAAGAAATGCATCTGGCTTCTTACTGGATGTGAAAGCCAAAACACACAGACTTATCTTGCTCTGATTGACCTTCCTAAAAGATCTGAGGATTCTTGTCCTGAAAAAAGCAGGAATGATCTGTATAGTAGGGAGATAAACTTTCTCAGCAACTGTGTGATAGAAAGAAAATTAAAGAGCCTATAACTATGCGCTGGTTTAAAAGTAAACCGGTGGGAAAAATGAACCCAGTTTGGAGAGACCACAAGTCAGAGCTACAATTTTACTAAAAAGATCAAAACTCATACAATGACACAAGATAACAAAATTGCTTTGATCCACAAGGACAAAGTACAATCCACCCCCCCAGCACAGGAACAGCACGGTGCTCATGAGCCCCTGTGCCGAGCATTGCATGGTGCCCCTGGGTGCAAAGCAGAAGGAAGGAAAAACCTGGTAGTTGGGATGATGGTCCTGTTGAAGACAGCATTTCTGTTGAATAAATGGTAGCAGCCTCCTCAAAAGTGGCAGCCACAGTCCTGCTAGAGTTCTGTTCTCCCTCTTGATCTGATGAGGTGGTACCCCCAGTCCCAAAACCCGAAGATTATATATCCCCAGGTTCAGGTGGTAATGCCCAATATCTCCCCAGGGCAGGCAATTTCACAAATGAGTGTTTTATCTCTGTGAGTCCTGGGACATTTTTGGATTCTTTGATGATGTGGGCCGTTTGAAGTGCCTATTGTGTCAGTGCACTGGGCCCATTAGCAGGGAGGACCCCTCCAGCTGGGTGTGGAGGTGTTAATGTCTCCCCAGATCTCTTTCCTTATCCTCCCTGGGGTGTCAGATGTTCCCTGGGCAGCTGCTACCAATGATTTATTATTAGCAGCCCATCAGGAATGACATAGAGGGTATAGAATATACAGTTTTTGGTTATACCCTCATAGTGATAAACCAGTCCCAGCCCCTGTAACTATGACAAACTATTATGTAGGAAAGTGGTGGAGATGTGGGCTAAGGGTTCCAAGTGCTGTATGGAAATATGAATTGCAAACTCTGTTTGCTCAGCAAAAATGGAGCCTGCTTTTGCTTTGCCATATGGGGACCAAGTAAGATGTCTATCAGGGCTCCAGCACACCTCCCCAGTGTCTCCTCTTTAAGTGTTCACAAGTGCTCCACAGCCCGATTGCAGAGAATGGCACAAATACAAGGGCTCCATGTCACAGGTGGGATAATGGCAGCAACCTGGACCCAGAAATGTGCTGCGCAGTTGGCTCAAAGGCCCTGGAAGTGGGCAGCATTGCCATCACCTCCCTGCCCCTGCATGCTGCTTGATGGGTGTGAGAGACGGAAAAAATTGTTACTGGCTTGAAACAACTAAAGTGTGTGTGGGGAAGGGGGCAGATCAAATTCTGCCAAAGTGGGACAGTGCTCTGCTCCACACCACATCCCCTAGAGTCTCTGGGGCAGCCCCAGAGTGGGTGTCAGTCATGGCACAGCAGAAGCAATGACCCACACACCATCCCTGGAGCCCCTAACTCCAGAATAGCTAGGAGTCCAGATGCCTCACCTGGGGAAGGGTGGCACAAGAGGCCAGAGCAGATAAAAATCGTGGCACAAAGCCTTCATGTGTCCCATCCCTGTCCTCTTTGGATTTTACAGCAGCCAGACCACACTGGATTCAAGGGCAGTAGCTATATCTCTCTTTTCTCTCTCTCTTTTTCTGTCTTTCACTCTCCTTTCTTCTTCTTTTTTTCCCTTAATTTCCTCTTCTTGCAGTCTGGGTAACTCAGCGTTGAATGGGCTGGAGTTTGCCAAGGCAATGCTTCATGAAACACTTTATTGTGATTGAATGTTACCCTTAAAATTTGCCAAGTTTCCTTATTTTCTAAAATTTGCCAATACAAGTGTGTTGTTTAACCTCCTAAAAAACGTTATTGTGTTTTTCCCTTGCTCTCTCTCACTGTATAAAACCTCTAAGTCTCCTTAAGAAACTCACCAGGCAAGATCTGGGGCCTTACAATGGTTTATTGGACCCTTGACCAGCAGTGGTTTGTGGCATATGGAAGAGGCTGAAGCTCCTTATCTCATATCTCTGTCTACTGGTATCACCAGCAGTGAGACTGGCTTTGCATCTTAGGCTAGAGTCAATTTTCTAATATAGCCAAGTGACAAACTCGTTACTTCAGTCCCAGAGCAAAAACCTTTCAGGAGAATTTAGGTAAAAGAGAGAATTCCATTAAAAGTGCTTTGCAACATATAATAGAAGAAAAATTAAAGTTTGATATTTTTGATGGTGTAACAAGAAGTTACAAACAGAATAGTGATAGATGTACCTAAAGGTGCCTTTCTTTTTTGACCTGCTTAAGAGGTAGTGGCTGCTTGGATCCCAGCCACCATAAGTTGTATGGCAGCAACCTCATCCACACCAGCATTTTTTTTGTCATTCCACCAGAAGATGATGATTGATTGTTCCCTTCACATGTGGACTTCATAATAATGATTTGTCTTTTTCCTCAGAAAGCTGAATTACTGGCCTGAGATTTTTCTGTGAATTCCTTAGGGCCACATTGAAAGATCCATATACTTATCTGAGAGAGCGTGGGATGTCCCAGTGGTTGCAACACAGGGCAGAGAAGGGTCCTTAAGAGTGCAAATGGGTGTGGGAGAATGAACACCAGCAGCATCTGGACAGTTTCGGACATTCAAAAATGAGAATAAATATTAAATGGTGTTTCAGCTGATGAAAATTAGCCAGTCCATCATCACAAAATCTTTTTCCTTGTATTTGAGAGACAAAAAACGTCAACACATCACAAGAAATTAGAGGATTTAAAAGGCAAGAGTAAAAAGCAGATACAATTGACAGAAGGCTCATGTTTACACAGTGCAAGATAATATTAATGTGTCATGGATATTGAGATAGCTCTCTGTTCATGAAAAATGCAGGAGGCCAAGGGGCCTGTTTTTTTAATGGGAGGGTACAGACCTGTTTGTTATGCAACTTAGACCTAGGAAGTGGTATGGGGTTGATTTTGGCTTCTTTGACATGGTTTTGGATAAGATTTTGGTATGTGGGCTTAAACAGAGCTCAGATTGCAAACTTCAAGAATTCATCATTTTCAGTGGCTTGCAAAAGTGGTCCAAAGCCGAAATCCTGTGGGATAACTAATGTTTGAAGAAATGCCGCAATTAAAAATGAAATAGGGAACATAAAGTAGCTATTGGAAAATGTGGTTCATTTTATAATATGATTGAATAATAGAACAAACACTTACGAATCCGCAACTAAGCCTGAAAGTGTGGGACCAGGTTTTAGATAGAAATAATATACAGCCAACTATTTCAGAAATAAGTGAAGTGCTGTAATTGGTGAGATCCTGAAATGTGTGTGCTGCCAGGTTTTATATGCACTAGACAAACTTGAATTTGTATTTGTTTTGACTCAGTCCCCTGAAATAAATTTGGATCAGATATTTAAAATCCAATTATGCTATCTGTCGTATTTCAAATGCTAAAATAAACCCCCCAAAAGGAAATAAGGTCTCCTTACTGCTTTCAAGTGGGTATTAGTGCTGGGAACAACTGAGGAACACTATCATCTTGGTATCCTCTTGGTTAACACGATGGTTTCACTTCACATTTGACTCCCACTAAAGCAATGGTATATTGGAAAAAAACCCCAAGAAACTTCTTTCTCCTCAGTAAAAATATACATGATGCTCATTAAAACCCAAACAGGTTGCCAGTGCACCCACATGCTTTATGATTTATGTTGTGTTTTCTGAGTGAAAACTTCTCAAGCATTTGAAATTGAAATAACAAATTCCAATATATGTTTTTCTCTTTTTTTACTAGTGGAACTCAAGAAAAAACAAAGGACTGGCACAAATTTTCAACAGTAAGCCTATTGTCCTATATAAGCTTGAAGTAGAACAAAATTCATCATGTACGTTGCTTCTTGTTTGGAACCAATGGTTCTCACTTTGATGTACAATCATTCGTACTTTGATATTAATGGAAATAAAAAAACATAGGAAAAAAAAAAGGCAGGTGTTTCATCCCTTTCCTCTTTTTCTTTTTGCTTTATTCTCTGAGAAATTTCGTAATGGTCCTCAGGAGCTTTTGACCAGAGGTGTCAAAAAGGACAATAGGGACTGCACTCTAAAACCAGCCAGAGAGATACCAAAGTGCAACTTCTAAAGGAGCATCACATCTATTGCAGTCTGCTGGCTTGGCAGGGAGACCTGGAAGAACTCTGGGGTCTGAGTTACTAAGCAATTCTGTTTATCCTTCCTAGTGTCCTTGGAGTATTTTGCTGTCATGTGAGCATTTATCTCATATGAAAATCTCATATGAAAAATCATTTTCCTTGTGATGAAAAAAAATACTGATGGTTAATTCAGTGTATGAATTGTAGAGCTTTCACTTGAACTAAGAGGAGCTCTTGATATTTTATTGCATTGGATCGATGTCTTTAGCTTTCCTTGATTTCTGTACTGTGAGTGAAAGAAAGAATTTTAAGAAATTCAAATTGTTAATTTCCTTTAACTTGGGCTCAGCAAGAGTATTGTCTTGTAGCAGCAATTTGCCAGTTCTCACAACCACCTCTGTAATAGCGCTGTTGAAAGTCTGGAAAAACGTGGGTTATCTCTGGATTTAAGCAATTTTATCTAATTTGGACCTGTCTGTCCTCAGTTAGGCTGCTGTTTGCTTTCCCCACTTGGCTCTGTGGCAATCTTTCTGCGGATGGAGCCCCAGGCTGAAAGCACCCTGCTTGGTTGAGATCCTACCCCACCCTCAAGGAAAATAATGATCTCAATGCAAGTGATTTATTTGATGGGGGTGAAATTCTCTCACCTTCTTTTGATTAACAGTCTGAAATGTTTTTTTTTTCATGTATTCAACTTGCACAGACAAATTCATCCCTAGCTTCTGCACCTTACCTGCTCCATCTGGCCTGTGCCCACTAGCCATACTCTATGTCTGTGCTGTAAAATTTCCTTCCTTTCCTGGCATTTCTAACAAGGCACTTCCTCAGCTCCAAGAAATCCACTTACTGAGTCCCAGGCTTGAAGGGATCCTATGGCTCCAACTTCTCTTTGGCTGCCAATCTTGTTGCTGCAACCTCAATGACCCGTGTACTGTTCAGTTGTGGTCTTAAATGTTCATCAGGAGACCACTGTTAGTATTATTTCATACCCAAAACATTATTGTAGTTTTTATTTGCCCTATTCTGGATACTGTGGGCTATAGTGTAGACAGCAATTACCTTTCCTAGTATATTTCTAGAGGTTGAAATAAATAATGAAAACAAGATTGGGAATGTTGTCTTTGTCTTCCAGACTTTCCATTCTGGAATGATGAATTTTTTCTTGTGTTTCCTCCATAAGAAATCTTGGCAGATTTTCTGCAGTCTTCTTTCACCACCTTGCAATCAAATACTTGAGCATTTGCCACCTAAGATCTGTGCCACTCACACTGCTGTCCCAGCTGCTCCAACACTGCTTTCATGTCATCTCCATTCCTACACCAGCAGTCTTTCTCCTAAAAGAAATTATTCTGGAAAGTCAGTGTCAGTCTCCCTGAAACCAAATGACTCCAGAAGTACATTTATTTGAACCTTTTGTACATGCATAAAGACCAACCTTATGACATATTTTGTTATGTTTTTAGTTATGAATACACATGCAACAAAAACACTGTAGCCCCCTTTATGTTACCACTTCCTTCCAGATTTTTGTCATTGCTGGACACAAGCACAAGGAGCACACTATCTTGTCATTTGACCATCCACATCTCCTTTGACAAGAGTTTTCATCTGTCCCACATCTAAACATGTGGGCTGGCATCCAGCTAATTTATGCAAAATTTGAAAATTCCTCAAACTAATTTCATTTCCTTTGGAGCCAAGCCAATAAAGCTCATCCTGAGTGCTCAGATAATCTTGTCATTTTCAGAATGGGCAGAGGAGGGAAGGAAGGAGGGAAGGAGGGAAGGAGGGAAGGAGGGAAGG
>WEIV01006696.1:814192-870823 GCA_013390005.1 Calyptomena viridis
GGAAGGAAGGAAGGAAGGAAGGAAGGAAGGAGGTTTGATCAAACTGCACAGTAACACAATGCAAGCAATAATTCTTTAGGATATTGATCTGTGTCAGAGAATTTTTACCGAGCAATAGTCAGACCTATCTAGATGGCTCCATTCAGATGTTTTAAAGTGATGTTTAACCTCTCATGGGTTAAAACTCTATGAAGGATGAAGGTGTTTTTTACAGTGACTTGACCAGGTTTATTTGCCTAGATGGTGTTGAGTGAACATGACTGATTTTAAAGGAAGAGCACAAATGGTCAGGGATTTAAGAATCTCACAGCTTTAGTGAAGCCTACTGCATAGAAATACCTATGCCATACACATGTATTTCATACTTTCCTGTTTTTTAAACTTACTTTTCTTCAAATACCTAGAAGTAGCAATTCCCATGTTTCCAAATTTACTGTAATATCAATCCTATTTTTACCCAGATAAAAGTGAAGGCCCTTTCTGATCATTAAGAGGAGTAAAAAAATATTGGCACACATATAAAGCCCCAGGAGCTTTCAAGTAACATTAAATCATACATTTAATAAACGTGTGATTTCTCCCAGCTGACTTCATTATCTGAGGACTGTCTTACCTGAGCAACTAACCAGAAGCATTATTAAAAAAATCAGAGTTTCTGCACTTCTGACTTACCTTTTTCTGGAGTTCTTAGGATGTTCCAAAAAAGTGAATTTCCACAGCTTTATCACATCATCACCTGGGCATTTCACATAAGGGCACTGAGACAGACAAAATGGGAGTGACCTGCCTGGTAACAGTGAAATACGTTTTTTGGTGCTACGAATATAATTAGTTTATTCTATTGTCAGTAAAATAGTTAATTACATTCTTTATCTTAAAGTTGTTACTTACTTTTAAGGGACTATTTTTATCTTTGCACTTGAACAGCTACCTCAGTTGTTAGCAAGACACTAAACTCTTCAGGAAAGGTCCTATAGAGTTCTTGCCTTGCACTTGCTTGGCATGGCAGAAACCATGACTGGGCTCCAGCCAAAGGTTCCTGACTTCCCATTTTTGGCTGTGTATAAGACCTCACTCTTTCCACAGAGACCATGGGTACTATGGGATTGAGCAGCAAGGGGTCTGTCAGGAATGCTGCATGTTGTAAACACAGCCAGTACTCCTGGCAGGGCTCACGGCCCTCATTCTAGGGATTGAAACAATATTTCTTCATCACTGCTGAATTTTAGAGCAAATACAGAACAACCCCATGGTCTCTCCAAACCTCAAACAATTTACTTTGGCTACCAATACACCCACAGAAAGAGTTTTTCGATTTATATATTTATCCTTTCCTTACTTAGTATTGATTCTAAATAAAGAAGAAACCATGCTTGACGGGAAACCTATGAGTAAGGACATATGAATTAAAGAGTTTGTTTTATCTGCCCACTTTCCTTCTACTGCTGCCAAGGAAAGTTTTCTTCTTTGTAGTAAAAGTAATGGTGCTCTGCATATAATCAGTATGATATAGATTAAGTAGAAGCTTCTTTTTCACATATGGGTACTGAGAAAATATTAAATTATTATTCCCACTTTGTTATTCATATTCCATTAATCTTACCAAATCTACAGAACAAGGAACATGTACTGACAAGGATTCCTAAAATTCACCTTTCTTATTTCCCCATCACTATAACCTGTCATTTTATGTATCTAATTTATTTAGTTTAAGTTTGACAGATCTTATGTCTGCAGCAGAAACAAAAAGAAGATACTTCTGTGACAGCAAGTGTCATGGAGAAAATTAATACGAATTGACAACACTGCTATGTTTCTAAAGTTACAATAATTTTATTTTACATTCATATATTTCTATCAGTGGTAAAATGCAGCCATTTTTCCTCAATGGATAAGTTTAAAATAATATTTTTGTTATGTCTGTGGAGAACTATAATAACCTTGAACCAGCACTCCAGATGCAGGTTGCACTATATAATTAGGTACCCTAGATAAACATTACTGTAGAAGTTAGAACTGAATGAACTTTTAAGGAATGGAAAGAAAGGGAATTATGATCCAGTGGTAAGAATACACTTCAGGCAATGGTCATGTAACAGTGTTTTCCCAATGATAGTTTCGCCCATTTGTTTTAGTAAATAAGCAAATATGCTTGGAAAAAGAATTAGGTCTTTTTTTTCCTTTAATGCATGCTTACTCCTAGTTTTCAAATTTCAACATGATGCATATTGCTGCATGATGGAACGAAAAAGCAGTTCAGTCCCTAAGTACTTGCATGCACCCAGTTTCCACCTTCCTTAGAAATTGCACAGTTTACTTTCATCAATATAATTTCAACATTTGCCACCATTGTACTTCACGGAAATGGCCATCAGGTATATATTGGACCTGTAGATATGGTTGATGGGAAGAAAAATAAAAAAATCCCACAGAGAAAACAAAACACTAGAGGAAGATGCTAGTGGGATGCAGAACCAGTGATGCTTTTTGTATGTGCCAAGTTATCCCTTCTCCATTGAGTAGTATGAAATACGTGTGGCTGCTTCTCTGCTGCTGTGGCTTTGGAGTCCAAGTGATAAACTCATCTAGGCAACAGAGGTGAATATGGTGTGATGTTGCTCCACACATGTAAAAAGGGCATACTGGCATTGAGGCCAAAACCCCTACTGAAATCAATCTTCTAAATTTCCAGGTGTTTTGGAGGAGGCTTAGTGGTTAAACAATGCTCTGTGAGAGACCTACAATACCCAGATGTCCTTCCATGTGTCTGGTCCGAAGAATGAGGTAATTTTTTACTCCCTGGTGTGAGTCTATAAATTTGAAACTCAGTTAAAAACTGACTACTTCCTGCCAAAAAAATAAAGATGCCTTAATGACAGCTTTGAACTGGCTTGTCATGGTGATAATAAAGGCTTCAACTGTAGTAATGGAAGGCATCTATTCCTCACCAGTGCTCATATTCTGCATACCATTTTCTTTACTCATGCCTTCATTTTAGTTCTGGGAAAGTGGCCCATACCTAAATTGAACACGAAGAAAATGGGTGCCTGCAACCAAAATACGACTATAAAAGGAAAGAAACTTGACAGTTAAAAAAAAAAAGGAAAGGGGGGAGGGAGAAAGACAATGCTTAGACAGTACCAGAGGTATTCTTACTAAGCTCAAGCAGCACGTATGAGATGATTTGTGAAGCTTCCAGTTTAACTTCTGTGAAGTGTCATGGAAGAGCTGGTCTGTGGCATAAAAATAGTTCAATTTTGGTGGATGTTTAAGGATAGATACCTAAGTTGACTCTAGTGTTATAACATGTACTAGTTCAGCCAAGACATGGAATGGCTACAAACTACCTCAGGTCCCTAATCTAATTAAATAAAAATTGTATGTTTACCGTTGAGTGTCATTTCAAGATCTTTTCCCCAAAAAGCAGTGGTTAGGGGCATAGCACACTGCTAGGAGTGACCACCTGCCTTTCACAAAAACCTGAGTAACTTACCCAGCTGACATTAGATAGATACATGCAAAAGTAAGAATTTCAGCTATAGAAATGACTACAGACATCACCAAAGCTAAGTTGTTGCTTTCACTTTCATGCACAGGAAGTAGCCTGGGTGATCTAATATCTCCCAGGTACTCCACAATGCTGGCTTTCTTGTTTTCTTGCTTTCTTTTTGTACCTTTTTTTTTTCCCCTAGTCAGATTACTTGGAAACGGATCCCTGAACCCTGGTGTATATGGTCCTTGCTCGATGATATATAAAGGCTTTCTGAAATCATCTCTATTTTTTCTCTTGGAGCAGCAATTGTCATCCATCAGGGCCCAAATTTGCTTTAAATCCTATCACACTACTGTCAGAAGAAACAGCAAAAAAAAAATTCATAGGTTTCTAGAGTCTTGCTGCAGTGACAAGAGCCTTTAATGTTCATTCCACGCTTAACCCTGTGCCTCTCTGAGTCATGATTCCCTTCAAAGGAGGTGATAAAAAGAAAAGTATAGAAATTGCCTTTAGATCAAAAAATAACTTGAGAATCTTTATTTCTCCTGTGGGAAATCTCTCATTTTCAAGACAGGCTCATAGATCAAAATAAACAATGGTTGCATTTAAATACTCTTCCTTAGTAATTATGTTTCACTTTGCAGTTTTGTAATTAGTTGTTATTTCTAATACGTAGTGGCTGCAAAACTATACATGCTCATAACTCATGGTTGAAGGCTTGAGATGTTCCTCTGTGTGGAGAGGAATCAGAAGTGCTTCTGTCTTTCTAAATCATAGGTTTGGTTGAGTGGGGAACAGCAATTTGTCGGTGACTGGAATAGTACAGCATGAAGGTAAGTTGCAGAAAAGGTGATCTGGAAAATGCAATTAACATTAGTGTTCAAAAAGACCCTTCATAATTTTTTAATAGACACTCCAAATATCCACAGTACAAGCAGTTGGAGCATACGTAACCACAGGGCAAGAAGGAAAGTCTTGGCAAAGACTTGGAAATGGTTACACAGTGGAAATCTGTTCCTTAGCTCAGAAAATAAATGCGTCCAGGGATTGTTTCTGAGACTGGGGGTATCTCAGGGACTGATGATCTGCAGGAGGAAGCAGGCAGCCATCTAATTAAAGTCTGCAGATGACTAAATTGTTTTCAGCAATAAAAATTGTGGAGGCTTGTGAGATGCTAGATGGATTTATACACATTGGACATTTCCCACTTGATTAACTTGTGTAAATATATTGCTGTGAATGTTCTTTAAACAGAAACACCTTCTGTACATGTAGGACCCAGAAACTGCCAGAAATTTTTATGGAACACCCTTGATTGTCTGAAGAGAAGACCTGTGCCTTTACAGCTACAGATCAAAACTGAGGACAAGTGCCCGTGTGCCTGAAAGACCAGGATCATACCTGGGTCTCTTGCACAAGAGTACATCCTCAGAACTGGAAGGAAATGCCTGGTGTGGCAGAGGGGATATCCTGAGCCAGTGGCTGCTGTCATGCCCTGCATCACACGGGCTTACCCACAGCATTTCCACAAAGGCACCAAAAGCGTAATCGTTGTGGCAAACAGAGAAACCCAAAGAGCCACAGTGTTTGCCTGCAAATTCACTGGGCAAGTTGTGACACCACAGAAAGGTCAAGCAAAACTTTATATTCATTTGGCTCTCTGCCTACTCACTCAGGTAGAGAACCATCACCTCAACCTCAGACTTCAACACCACATTTAGCTGGTGTCAACGGGAAACAGCTCTGGCGGTGAGGTGGTGTTGCAGAAGGAGGCTATATATAGGTGTATACTCAGAAATGGTGTGTACTTTTGGAGGGTGAGTTCAAGGAACCAGGATAAAAGTTTCCACCAAGCTAGGAGGAAATGGGGAAGCCTTCAAACTGGTCTGAGTCAGGCCTTCAGGGAAGCCTCGGGGATGCAGCCTGTCTGGGCGCTCACCGCACTTTTCTCACTCTTTTGTTGTTGTCAGAAGATCTTCCTCCACAAGTGGTGGCCTTGGAGCAGACAGGTTTGCCCAAGCTCTGGCAGGGCCACCGGGGCGGCAGGGTGCCCAGGGCAGCCACAGGGCTCTGCAGCCCACAGCGTCCTCTAATGCACCCTGCTCCCAGTGCCCCTCCTTCCCACAGCCCTTTGACTACCAACCCTTCTGGTATGACCACCCATCTCCCTTTTACCACTCAGTCATCTATTTCACAGGAGCTTCCATTTCACAGATTTCCAGTCTATATTGTGTCACTTGCCTCTGGAGTTTCACTCAACTGGCAGTGCAGGGCACTCACTAAAGAAATCTTTCTAACTCCTTCCCTGCCATTCTCATGAAAAACAGCAGAATATGAAGCATAAACCTCTGTTTAGACTTCATAAGGACAAGGTTTCAGCAGCAGTAAAGCATCAAGAACATCCGAAATCACTGAAGAAGCTAACAAAAACAGACAGGACCTGTTTTCCTTAATAGATACCAATACATTTTCATTTACTTCTTTCTATTAACTGGGTTTCCTTGACTGTGTCCACAGCAATCTCAATTGTAATTATGTAGCAGTTAACCTGTTCCCCATGCCTAACACAACCCATAATTAGTTGTCTCGTGTCCACAGTTTATGACTCAACTCCATGTGGTTTTTCTATATCAAAGGCTTGGTTACCAGATTTTTTTTTTCTCTACCACAGTACTTGTGCCTGCACTGGAGGAGGGCAGCAAAACCTGAGCACATCTGTTTTGCTTGAGGACAAAACCACCAGAAAACCAGAGTTTTATGAAGATCTTCCTTGGGTGCTTTCCAAATACTACACAATCTTGTAGGAGAAACTGTTTTCTTGAGGAATGACCCGTATTATTTATATACTCAAGTCATCACTTGGATATAGGAGTAAAACCTTCTCAAATCAGATACTATATTTGTGCCTTATCTGGAGACAAGGGAGACAGAAGTACACATCTTGCAATGGGGATAAGCAATTCTTTATTGACAGGCAAGAATTTTGTATAATGAATTCATAAACCTCTACATTAATTATGTTCATTATCTCTTAGGGCTCCTCATGTGGATGGATAAGATCATTCCACATGAGAAAACAGATTACATTGATAAATAGATAGGTTTGCTGAATGAGAATGAATATTTTAATAAATGTTTACACAAGTTTTCCATTTTGATTAATTTTGCAGCTTAACACGGACAGAAAAGATGTGCAGAAAACAAACAGGTCCTTTAGACTGGTACTAGAACACAGCCAACCACTACTGGAGAATGATTAGATCAGAATAATTAAAGGAGCTGTCCTAAATGTTAGCTCCCTTGTGTATGAAGGCAAGCTTTCTGACCACCCTGGGTGCTCAGATCAGCTGCTGCCTCAGAGAAGTTGTTGCAGGAGAGGAGCAGTGTCATAGGCACTGAATTCCGTCCTCTCTGCTAGACTGGAACAGATACTGCTGGGAAAGTTTCACTTTGTTTATCTTTGCAGGAGGGGTGTATTTGCTTCCCCTTAAATCACAGCTGGAGACATTCTCTGGAAGCTGTGATGTAGACGTTGCTGAGTAGTCCTCATTAAAAAGTCTTGTGGTTAAAGGAACAGAGCAGTTACAAAGCTCCGATATCAGATAAGAAAGAAAAGCGCTGTGGGGAGGACTTTTTTTTTTCCCCTAAATGATTTGGCAGTTTATATGAGATTTGTTTGTTGAAGTCTCCCATTCGACCATCAAGGTTGTGTGTTTTTCTTCAAGGAGACAATAAGCAAAGTCTGGTGTATGCCTTTGATGCTGTTACAGAATGGGCAGTCTGTCTTTCCCTGATTTTCCGTTTCTTCAGTACAGTTTTACTGGCAACAGAGCAATGAATACAAAGTCTCTTGTATAATTTTCCTGGCAGCAAGGAATAAATGATGTGCTAATGCTTTGGCTCTTGAAGGATTATTAATTAACATGTATGAATAACTGAGTTGTAGTTCAGTAGAAGAGGAAAATGCCATGGCAGATGATTCAGTTGACATGGCCCCAATTATCTTGCCCCAAAATATTTATAAAAAGTTGAACCTCAATGGACTTTATGTGAGTTTAAACAGATCTTAGTAGGACCAGTGAGCTCAAAGTCTTCCAGCTTCTAGCTACACTTCAGTAAGTATGCACTCAGAAGCAGTGGTCCAGAGGGGAGGAGTTGTTCAAGTGCAAAATCTACTGCACGTTTCAGATCCTTTTGCAATGAGGGAGGGAGCAAGACAGCACGCTGACCAGTCTTGCATCAAAGTTTATAGTAACCAGAAGGACGGACCCTTTGAGCTGGACCTATGGCCAGATTCTGACCAAAAACTACCAGGAAAAATTACTGCTGAGAGCTGCACTTAACAGAGTGAGCAGCAGTAAAATCAGCCATAATTCTCATTTCTCTTGAAGAAGCTACTGCTATTCTTCAGTTGGTTTTAAATCTGTTTTAATAATACTACACAGTTGTTTTTATATTTAAAATCTGAAGTGAGGGACTGCTGATGCCACAGCTTTTCCCATCTCAGCAAAAAGGGATAGTTACTGTCATACTTTCTGGATAATGATGCAAAGCATCCATGTGTACATAAAGACCAGTGTACCTTTTCTTGTCTAAAAATAGAAAGGGGACTTCATCTAGAGCAACTATGGCTTTTAGAGAAGTATCTGGTACTGCCTATTTCCTGGTTAGCAAAACTTAAAGTAGGACTTTCCATTAAAGTAATGACAGCAGGAATTATCATATTATTTTAGACCAGTCTCTAATATCTTCTGCATTGATTTCTACTGGCTAAATGTTGTTTATATCAAGGAGAAAATCTATGGTGAATTAGACATGACTTTTAGAACTTCTTTCCAAGGGGATATTTTTTAAGGTTTTCTATTTGTTAGGTCATCGGATATTTTACAAACAAAACCAGACCAAACCAAAACCAGGAACCATAATTTTTCAATTGGAAAAATCTAAGAAATCAAACCAGCCAAGAAATGGTAAGAAAACATTTCAGATCTAAAGACAATCAGAAGACATAAATTACTGGTAGTTCATGGATTTTTATTTAAATTAGAGGAACACGAACAAGACTAATAAACTATAAATCAAAAAGACACATTAACATCACAGGTGGTGTGTTGTAGAACTTAGGCTCTACCAGGTGTTTTTTCACTAAATTTTCTGTGAGCTTGGGAGATATATTTGTCGTATTTTGAGTCTTTTGTAGATGTAATTTGACCACAGGTTTGGACTTTATTCTTTTCAGTCTTGGAAATAAAGGACAAGGTACAACTTGAATTCATAAGTATGTGCTGCATATCTAACCTAAGTAATTATGTTCCTTTTCTGTGGGTCAGTTTTCTTATGGGGAAATGGAAATGTTTTTTTTCTTTACAGGAGTATAGTGCATTTTTATATATAGAAACACTTTTAGGTCTTTACATGAGGGGGCACTTCAGACTAAAAGCGTACATAGAAAGAGAAACATTCGTAAGTTCACTTCAGCTCACTTAACTTAGGCAACTAACTTACGGCTAAATTTTGGAATCTAATACCTTTTAGGTGAAAACATTCCCTGTGCAGTAAATGGAGAGAAGAAAGTTATTGAAGATCCCTTGGATGGAAATCTTCCTTGCATCTGCATTAAACAGAAGAATTTTGTTTTGAAAGCCTTCTGAGACATCTCCTTTACTTCATGGACAACTTAGGCAATTAATTGCTTTTTTAGGCTAAAATTATAACACAATATCAAGGCATCTGGGTTGTGCAGGATGGATCCTACGTAGTGTTTTCACACTTACAAAGAGAACTGCTAAGTCTTTGAATGTTTGTCTGTGAGCTGGGTTGACCACAGCAGCAAAATGACAAGCAGTAACACCTGGGGTATTTCTCTCTTTTTTTTTTTTTTTTTGTTTTGTTGAGGGTTTTTTGTGGGTTTTGTTTGTTGGTTTGGTTTTCTTTGTTTGCTTTTTATTCAAAGAACTTAAGTGAAAACTTTTAATTTGAATATTCAAAGGAAAGCCTGAAAAAAGAGCAAGCTGTTTTATTTGATCATTGAACTCTTAATTTCATAGGTGGCTGCTGCAATAAGCAACCTCTCCCTGTAATTGTGGTAGTGCACAGTCACTGCTCTCTCAACTTGGTTTGCTCCTTTGAGATGGAAGTCAGAGTGTGCTGCCTGTTTTAGCATTTAATCCCAACAGTTTAGAACAACCACAGTTTTATAAGCATATAATTCATCTCAGTTCCCTATGAAAGTTTTAAGGTTCTTCATGGTCATTCCAGTTTCAAAGATGAACTTTTCAGGCCACCAGATACTTATATGAACACCCTTTTGTACATCTCCTCTCCAAATTTTTCACCTCCCAGATTAGATCCTTTTTGCTGTGTTGCATGTTGTAGAGGCTGATATTATCCAACTTCTCACCCTCTATTAAGAGGTCTATGTTGGCCAGTCTGACTTGCAGCAGTGACACAACTTTATTGCAATAATAATGCATTTTAATTTATGGGCATTCACGCCTGAAGCGTCTTAACAAAAATAAATAAAATCTAAACGTCAATAAACAAAGGCAAAAAGCCTATAAAAAGACAGCTTGGGAGCCAAGAACTTAAAAACCCTGCAAAACAAAACAGGAAAGGAAATGAGAAAGTCAGAAGCCTTGCCTGCAAATGTTTTCTGGCATATGCATGAGACAGAGTGTTCCGGAGATGAGGGAGGAGACCATTTCTTTTGACCTTGCAACAGACAGTGACCAACACCAGTTGCTTGAATTACTGAGAAAGTACACAGAGGTGCTGGAAGTGGCTTTCTCTTACCTCGGAACAAGGAACTTCATTGGAAAAGCCATGACATTCTTGAAGTTATGTTGTCTTGCTTCACCTCCCTTGAAAGGTTCTTTGCAAACGTGTCTTCCCCTTTGGGTTTCATTTCATTTGTATGAAGACAAAGAAGCTGATCTGTCACATGGCTGTGATGGTTCTACAGTATATGATCTTAAATTGGCTAATTTTGAGAATAGCTAACTATACTCTGTATGCACACATATATCTAACTATAATACACATATATTACTAACTATACTGTATATACACTAAATACATCAGAACCCAAAGGATTAGTAAGTTTAAGAAAAATGCAGGAGTCTTTTTTTTAATTGATATTATTTCTGTGCCTCAAGTGTCTGGTCTGTGAAGTAAGGATACTTATGTGGTATGATGAAAAATACCATAGACACAGCAAATCTCCTCTTGTCCACTTACCTCTGCCTGCAGCAAATCCTGGTCTCAGCTTGGATCTCTGCCTTGTGGGACACTAATAACTTCCAGTCTGCCAGGGCCCCCTCCAGCACCTTTCCTTGGTCGATTCAAATTTGAACAAAGCCCTTGACTGGAGGTTTTGTTTCTGCTTTGGAGGAGCTAATACCAATTAAAAAAAAAAAAAGTCCACTGAAACAACTTTAAAAAATGAGGCTTTTGGTTTTTCAGCCTGTAATTACAGCATCAGTTCCCTTTTATGCTTCTAAATTACAGAGAAGCAAACTGCTCTGTTTTCTGATGTTTTATTTTTTTTAAATTACTCAGTGGCTTTGTGGAGAAAGAGTAACTGAATATTTTTGGTGGTGTTATATAGGCAACGCCTTCCCCATTAGCTCTTGTGATTCTTCCTCACTCCCTAAGTTTCACTTCAGGGGGAATGGAAATGAATTTGCTTCAAGAGAAGTGATAATAAAGAATGTCCCCTTTTCATGGTTTAGCCATCTTGAAACAGACTCAAAAATGTGCACATCATTTTTAACAGAGGCTTTGCATTAACCAGGATTAAGCAGGCTCTGTTCTTGCTTCAAAACATAATTATCTGGGTAGTCTTGCAGCATGATTGGCATGGGCCTTGGCACAAGGAATGAAACGGCACCTTCGTGCCAGCCAGCCACAAATGTCACTCCATCAACCCCTACTGGCTTGTCCCAGCTTGGCACCCACATGCCCCTGTACACGGGCCTTGGTCCAGCTGCATCGCTCATGCAGACGCTGCCGACTTTGCTGGATCCAGCTGTAGCCTGAAGAAACACATTGAGATGTTTTTAGAGGCTACAGGGACTATTGATCCATTTTTCAACAATAGTTGTCTACGTTTCAGCTTTCCCTGGAATCTTGCCTTCTGCTATTATTTTTCCTCCATCTCCAGTTTTAGAGTGTCTGTCTTTCAGGTAGGTTTTTCCTTTTACACTAAGGACATGGATTTACGCTGACTGCAATGACAGACCATCTCACCATTTACACTAGTGCTCATCCCTCCAAGCCATTGCACGATGACAAGAGGGATGGGTGGCAGAAGCTGGGTTGGCAATGAGACAGTGAAAAAAATTTGCAGTGCCTTCGTGATTAAATAGTTAATCACTCCATCCAGAAAATGTCCCAGATGAGGATCTGCACACTGCTGGTAGAGCACACAGAAGGTTCCCTGAGCACCCATCCCACCAGTTCACCTGGCTGAACAGAATAGAATAGAATAGAATAGAATAGAATAGAATAGAGCAGTTGAAAGGTACTTTCAATGATCATTTAGTCCAACTGCCTGACCAATTCAGTACTGATCAAGTTAAATCCTGTTATTAAGAGCAGTGTCCAAATGCCTCTTTAACACTGACAGGCTTGGGGCACTGACTACCTGTCTAGGAAGCCTGTTTCAGTGTTTAACTACCTCTTGGTAAAGAAACACCTTCTAATGTCAAGTCTAAACCTCCCCTTGTGCAGCTTTGAACTATTTCCAAATGTTCTATCACTGGACACTATGGAGAAAAGATTACAGCCTCCCTCTTCACTCCCTTTTCTCCGGAAGTCACTCCTCTCCCATTTTATGCTTGTGCCTGACATTATCTTAAGTGCAGAGTCCTGTACTTGGACTTGTTAAATTTTATCCTGTTACCATAGCTCAAAGCTCCAGTCTGTCTAGATCCCTTTGCAAGGCATCTTGTCCCTCAAAAGAGCCAACAGCACTTCCCAGTTTGGTATTATCGACAAAATTTCTAATGGTGCATAGAACGGGGCATTAAACACAAATCCATTCAAACATGTACTTGTGCTGTCTGCACATCTTATTGAGACACTGTTCTCTGATATGCCCTTTCTAAATTTTAAAGCCAGTTCTCTATAGGCCTTTGTAGCAAACAGGTCATAGATGACGTTGAAATACAATCATGGGACAGTAGACATGAAATTGTGCCTATTCACCATTTTTCTGCCTGCATGGGAAATGAGCGGCATAGACTTGTCAAGTAAAGAGTTGTCTCAATTTACTGCTTTGTTGAAAGAAAACATGAAGTGTTTTAGAGATTCTAATTGCTAAAGCATTTCTACAGTAACTCATGGATTAATATTTATGGATGTGTAACTGGTTCAATTCATTTTTGCTCTTTTTTTTACCCAGGCTGTTCTGTTGTACCTGGAAGACACTCCAGCCAGACCACTGACTTTAATAAAGTCTAGGATTGTCTTTGGATCCCAGACTTGCCAGATGGCAAAAAATGAACACTTTCCACCACTTTTAGATTTTCATTTTCCTGGGCTATAACTGACATTTGAATTTACAAAAATTACTAACTCCCTGATTTACAGTCAGGCCTCATTCTTTTAACATTATTTTAATTCTAAATTTACTTTTGTTTAGTTTATTGTACTCAGTTTACACAACAGATGCAGATATAGAGACACATACTCTAAGTTTTGCTTCCTCTCAGAACTAACTTTATATTGTTTTGTTTCAGTCTCAGAAACAATGCTGAATGAAAACTGATCCAATGGTTGTTACATACAACTCAAGAAAATTTTATAGGCTGTGGAATTCCATTTTTCTGGGATTATTAGAATTGTATTATGAATGATACTACACTGTGTTGAATCACATATAATTTGTAATGTGCTTTTGATTGTCTTTGTATGGCTAGATATGTGGTTGGGCTAGTTTCATATATTTTGTTGTTGCAGAGTGGAGCAATAAAACATGAAAGAAGCAATCATTCTCTATGGTATCTTAAAAAAAAAGATTTTTTTTTGAGAACCTCAAAGAAAAATCACTATTCTCTGTCCATCTGTCTTGCTACAGTGAAAAAACAATTCCGAAACACCTTCAGGTCACTATAGTCCATTATTGGAACACTGGGATTAAATTTTGCCCCAAATAGCAATCATTCAGTCCCTTGTAGAAAACAAGAAACAAGAGAGTTTTCACAGCTGTAAGTAGGGGCAACATTTGCATCTGGTCTGCAGAGTTTGCAGAGTGAGCTCTCCTGCACAGTGACCAGTGCTTCCATAGTCACTGCTCTGCAGAAAGGGGTGATTTTGGCTGCCCAGCCCAAATGTCCATTCAGGCTGTGTCTGTGCTCACCTCTGTCACACATTCGCACACCCAGGTACATCCCTGAGATGGCCACGGTGGGACAGAGAGCTGCTGCACCCTGGGGAGCACAGACAAAAGCAAGGTCAAATATCAGCCCTGACCTCTGGTGGCTCCACCAAGCACAGTGCTCCTCGGGGCTGTTTTGGCTCAATTGAGAAATGAATGTTGAAAAGGCTGTTTCCTTGAATGCTGCTTGACTGCTCATCTTCATGCTGGTCTCAGAGGATGCTGCAGGGTTGGGCAGGGTCTGCAGTGGCAGTGCAGAGGGCAGCCCTCTCTGGTGCAGTGGGAGAGAGGAGGCAGCTGGAAGAAAAGAAATGTTATGGAAAGAGAGAATTTGGAGGGAAACTTGTGTTAGTTTATTTGATTCACCTCTATTACCACAAACTCAGATTAGTTTATTCAGATTGTTGGATCTGAGTATTTGGTTGTCAACTAATGTGTGGGGAGGGAGAAGTGAAAGATGTGAAAGGGATCAGGTGTGGGGGGTTCACCTGGGCTTGGGGACCAACCCTGCCAGTATGTACCTGGGTTACAGGCCAGGGAGGAAGACACAATGGCTTGGAGTTGGGATGGAGGGAATGGGGATGTGTAGGGGAAGCTTCTCTTGTAGAGAAAGTAAGTATGGAGCTGGAAGCCATGCTACACTGCTACCTGGAACGTGGAACACCACGAAGATAACTTCACTTTCCAGAGTATTTTACTGCATCAGTTTCAGTCAGAGTTACTGTACAACACTCACAAGTCTGGATATTCCTCAGTTAATGGACAAGATGGGTAACTCAGTACTTCGATGTCAGTCTCCTAGTAGGTTCAGTAAGCTTAAAAGTCTGCCATATCCTCTTCCACCCTTGTTAAGGTTGGGCATACTGCAGTGCAATGTGTAGAAGATTATGCTGTTACAGGGGTTTTCATTTACAAAGGAGGGCTTTCTGAAAAAAGGATTAGACAGGTCACATGCATTTTTAACACAGCACCTCCTCCTCCTTTAGAGTCTTGCACCAATCATTTCTGTAGCACTACTAGTGAGCTACAGGGAAAACATAACTAAGCCCATTGGTATTTCAGGACATACAATGGAAGAGGACATTTATCCCTATTTTTTGGATGCAGCTTTGGGGAATATCATTCAGTCTTGCAATATGATACTCAGTAACAGGTATGATGTACCAGTAAGAAAACCAGCATTAATCTCCATTATATTTCTGGAATACAGTTCAGATTGGAGTCCCATTGCTGATGGGAGCTACAGAGTGGGAGAAATTGTGGTCTGGTGCCAGAATTATCTCTTGATTCCAGTGTGATCCAAGTGTTCTCAGAAAGATGCACTTTGTGTATCTTTTCAAAGAGAAGATTTGGGCCGGATACGAGATTAAGAGATAAAGATATACTTTCTTCCTGGCAGAAGGGAGATTTGTTTTGCAGGATGGCCCAAACCATGACTTTGTCATCACACCTTTGTGCAGCAGTAATTGGCCTAGTCTGCATAGACTGTGCTCACCACTTTTGACTATTAAGAAGACAAAGAAGAAATATACAGATAACTTGATTTTTCTAGGTGCACAGGAGTCACAGAGCTATCAGCATTGCAGAAAATGGTTTTATTGGTTTCCTTCTTGCTGTATCAGTTCTGTTCTTTCAGAGGCAGACAAAGTGGATAAGATAAAAAGAAGTGGCAAAGAGAGAATGAGACAAATGAGTGAAAGCAGGAAACTGCAAAAGACTCCAAGTACTTGTTTTGAATCTTCTCAGAAAACAGATCTTGATGTCTACCTTTAGCATAATGGTTGGTTGCAGAACCCAATTGCTTATCCAAGCATTTAGGTACAGATATTTTAAGGAGATAATACAATGGAAAATACGGTAGAATCAACAGATTGTGTAGCCCTTCATACTAAAGGAAAATTTTGTGATGGTGAGTAGATGGATTATCATTTGCATGTGAAGAAGATTTATTAGACTTCTGTTTTGCTGTTGGAATAAATGACTGCAACAAGCTGTGTCTGTTTGCAGCCACGAGGTGCTTTGACAACAATAATTAGTACCTGACTGGGAGCTGAGTCCAATAGTAAAAAAGTGAAGGGCTGCATCATTGTCACTAGATGGTTTGGCTGTTGGAAGAGCTGACTGAATTCTCTTTTGGAAGGAGATGAGGAATATGCAGACACAAACAACTCAGACTGAGATGGGCACAATAAATTAAGCCATGCTACATTTCTTGAGGGCATCTCAATAAATAAACAAACATCACTATTAACTGGGGGCTATGCTTTTAAATTCAATTAAGTTTAAGTCAGTTCTTTGTGCAACACAGACTAAGGACTTCCTAACTAAAAAGATGATGTTAGTAACACCAAGGCTGACATAAAATCTTTGTTATCACAAATGCATCTCTTGGCTCTCAGTCTACGCTGTTTCTGAAGTCTTGCCTTCTCAGGCAGGAATAATTTCAACTGTAGTCTGTTTTGTTGCTCACTTGGGTTTATTCCTTCATAGAAAAGATATAAAATCCCAAAGTAATAGTGTGTGGTGGGCACCACTTAGGAGTATTGGGGAAGGTTATACAGGTAGCGTAGAAATGTGTTAATATTATCACGTTGCACAGCTGAGACATTATTTTGCATGCTACTCATGCCTATGGAGGTCAGTTAATTCTGAATAGGGGGTGCTGACATTTTTTTCAATGTTCTTTACCAAAATGGATTACCATAATTCAGCACTCTGGATCTTAGGAAGTACACATGAAATGTGGCAGACTTGAGTTTGTATTCAGCCCATGGACTTGAAGCTTGTTCATCCTCATTATAATTGCCTTCACACCGCATTATTGTGTTTCTTCAGTTAGTGCTCTCTCAGTCTCTCCTTTCAGAGCTCTTGCATATTATATCACCAGTGATATCTTTCTTGGAGGCAAGACTTTGACTTCAGATCTCTCACACTCCAAGTATGTGCCTTGACAAACAGGCTGACATGGAAACTTAGCAGCCTGTTTTCACTTGAAATTCCAGGTAGACACTGCAGAATTCTTCCCAAGGAAGCTGGCATATGTCCTTTCACTGAATCAGGCTGGTTTTGACAAATACACGCTTTCTAAGAAGATGGAAAATTCCATGCCGATCCTGTACTTGCAGAGATGCTAATTAAGTGCAATTTGCCTGAGTGGAC
This sequence comes from Calyptomena viridis, assembly GCA_013390005.1. NCBI lineage: Eukaryota > Metazoa > Chordata > Aves > Passeriformes > Eurylaimidae > Calyptomena > Calyptomena viridis. The sequence continues at coordinate 831,223 of WEIV01006696.1, forward strand.
ATCAGTAGTACCCATCAAGCAAATGAGAAGAAAAAACCCAAAATCACTCTCAAAAAACAAGATAAAATTGAAGTGCAGACTCAGCATTAACAACATGGAGAACCAAGACAAAGTGACAAGTCACACTTCTGTCTGAACTCCATGCTCAGTTTTGATGAACAAAATCACATAAAGCGTTGTCTGTTCCCACCTTTATTTGTCTGGAGTCACTTTGAAACTGTTTGGTAACAAGGTTATTAGAGCCTTCTGCACCAGCCAGGCAGCAGATCTGTCTCTCCTCCCTTTTCGTTTTCCTCATTTTCCAAATTCTGATCCAATTTTCTCTGCTCTGCTTCCTTTTTCCCCTCACCAGAGGCTACCTGCTGCTCAGGCTGGGGGACATGCACACACTGACACCTGGAAACAAATTTTATGTTGAAAGAACATACTGAGAAAAAGAGTTTCAATGGACAATCACAGTGCTTCTCCTCCATACTCTCTCCAGTCCATTTTCCTCTTGTCTTGCTTGACTCCACTGCTCTAATCTGCAAGTGAACGTCACAGGCTATTCAAAACACTACAGCAAAGAGCAAATAATTACAGGACTGTTTAATTTGGAAACAAATGAGAATGGACAGTCAGGTAAAGGACACCTTATTTGCTTTCCTGCAAGAACAAGGAGATACTTAATCATTTCTAAAGCACTGCAGTGTAAATCTTACCAGAGGGAAATGATCTTATATTATCCAGAAGCACTAATGCATAACCACAGGATTTAAGTAAAGCCAAGGTCAATAGGAATAATGAGGGGAATTCAATGTTTGTATAAGTAATAAGACTGTAAAATTATGTCTGATGGGAATTGGTGTTTTTTTTTAAAGAAATGTTAAACTAGCATGTTTTTAAAAACCATGTGGTGGTGTTATGAAATACAATTCATAAAGAGAGCTGGTGAGAAAAGGAAGACAGACCTACACACAGAGGGGAAGGGGGAAGTGATATAATTCTCTTGCAGTATCTAAACCTGCAGGCAGAATACTACAGAGTTCCAGAATCCTGGTATGCTTATGCCAAGCAAAAAGCTGGCATGAGCAGTGTGGTCATTCAGCACTGTCTCATGGCCATTGTGGAGTGCCTTAATCTGGTCAAAGTCACACTTGCCACAGCTGGTTAAGTGCAACAAATCCCTACCACCAGACTGGAGAGCTTGAGATTTGGAGTCAAGTGAATGGATTTGTCATATCTTAATAAATAGAAATTTCAACAGAAGCTCCACAGCATTGCTTTCTGTAGCATCTTACGGAGTTGTTTCATTTGAATTCTGAAACTATCTTAATTCTTGTATTTCATTTTTCCCCCATGTAAATAGATTGGCAAGACTTAGCTGCCTAATGAGGTAGAATCCCTTCATGTTAAAATCTCTGGAAGCTTCTACTGTCTGTAAAAAAAAAGGCTTTTGTGAGAAATCATTTAATTCTTAATTCATTTTTATCACTACTTTATCTTAATCAGAAAAAGAAAACATGAAAGAAGTTTAAAGATGTTACTTAAGCTTGTTATATGTAAGTAAATGAGGGATTTTCTTGTAAATTATGCTCACCAAAACTGAAAATTTTAGAATCATTTAATAGCAAAATCAAAAGAAACTATAACACAGTTCTGAATATACCAAAGTGCATATTTCTGAATGTTGGACACATTAGTCCGACATTAGAATTGCAGCATTTGAACTGAAGAATTATGGTCTGCAAAATTTAGCAATCATTCCAACCAAACTGAAATGTCACATTAGTCAAGAAATGAAAAGTTTAAAATAAAGACTATTTATCCATCTGCTTTAAAGTAACTTTTGCTTTATGTGAACGCAATAGACGGTGACATCAGAATAACAATCCTTGTGAGTACTGGGTGTGTAACAGGAAGGAATTTTTTTTTTTTTTGGTCCAATGGAGAAAATAGAAAGATTTGCCCACCCTGATGCTAAAAATACAGAATAATTATCAGCTGAGGCAAGTACACTTCTGACCTAAGCACACATGCAAACCATGTATTTTCAAGTCCGCTGTGTCAGAACAAACAGATGAATTTTTTCTCAAGTACAGACTTCAAATGCAGATGCAAATGGCTTTCATGAGGAAGGGAAAAGCAGTCTCAGAGAGGCAGAGGAAAAAGAAATCCAGATGCCTTTGTTGTACTATTTGTTCATCAGCAGGATCATGACCCGAATTCATGTACCACAACCCTCTGAAGATGGTTCCAGGTGATCTGGGCCTTGGTGGCATAGCCCTAAATTTATGTATGTATGTATGGCCTCTGCTCCTACTGGCCAAGGTCCAACAGGTTTCGTAGCAAGAACATACACTGTGGCGTTCACATAATCACAGGATGGTTGAGGACAGAAGGAACTTTTGGAGGTCACCTGCTCAAATAGGACCACCCTGAGCCGGTTGTCCTGGTCTGTATCCAGAAACGTTTCAAATATTTCCAGGGATGGAGACTCCACAACCTCCCTGGGTAATCTGTTGCAGGGTTCAATCACCCTCATGGTAAAAACAGTCGTTTGAGCTTTTTTTCATGTTCATAAGGGAACATGAGAAAAATCCCTGATGTTCATAAGGGATCTCCTGTGTTTCGATTTGTGCCTATTGCCCATTGGGACAGTCTGTCTAGTATGCCATTATGCAGGTTTTGAGCAACCTTAGCTATTAATGGAATGTGATTCCTGATTTTTGACACACTGTAGGGCAATAAACAGCTTTTCTGATTTCCTGAGTGGATGCGAAACCTTCAGAAAACCAGGATTCATATAATAAATGAGTAGGTATAAAGTCAATGCATATTCAGCTTGCATATTTTTGGTGAAAGGTGGTGACATTTGCTGTTTTCTCCCTTCTGCTTGGATTCTGATTCATGTTATCAGCATGTTTCACTTCCACTTTCTTCCAGGCTTTTCTTCTCAGGGTGCAGTTTTGGTCTTCACCTCTAAGCATCCAGGTCACCAACAGCCCCCATTGGAACAGCTTTTTTATGACCAAGAAGCTATCTAACAGCATTCAATGTGCCTTGTGAAAGCTAGGACATAGCATCCTTCTCCAAACTGCTCCTTTAATTATACTCTTTCTTTTTTTATGCTGTTTACTCCTTCACTCCTTACATCCTTGCCTACTCTTCTTTTTGCAGTCCTGCTCTCCTCCACTTACCTCAGACCTCTTTTTCGTCTCCACCATTTTGTAACAGGAGATTATTTAGCCATGGAACTGCTGCTCAACATGGACAGCTGTATGAACTGCCTGCGGAAGACACATCTCAGACTGCTTCTCCCTGTCCGTGAGGGCAATGAGGCTTCAGACTGGATATACACTTTTTGTTCTTGCTCCCTCACTGAGGGCTGCATGGGTATGACAAAAAAGGAGGAAGAGGGTTTGGTGTATTTGATCATAGACACTGGGGCAGAGCCGAAAGCCTGGGCCCTAATCACAGTTGTGCCAAAATTAAAGGGTGTCTCAGATCAGGGATACAGGTCTGGGCTCACACCTCTTCAGTGTGTCAGCTCTTCTGAAGCATTTCATCACTACATCACTCCTCACTGCCTGTTCCAGGGCAACAGGAAGAAGGACTAGTTACACTCCCCAAGTGTAAAGGCCTTTTTTGATTCAGAGCTGTGTGAAAGCACATAGGCTGCTAAAGCAGGAACATCAGCAGCTATTAAAAAATGAAGGGCCTTTCTTCCAAAAAAGGGCTAAATAACTGATTTCCTTCATGCGTGTTCTTTCCAGAATTTTCACAGAAGTCACAATTATCCATTTGTGTCATAAAAAAACGCTACATTTCTGAGAAAGAGACAATCTTACACAATGGCAAATAAAAAACACTCTTACTGTTTTTGACCACAAATCAAGTCATTTTTGGAAAAAAAATTAATGAGTAACCTAGGTTGAAAAAATCCATATGAGCATGTCTGTATCTGAGCTGTTTTGGAGGTAATCAACATGCAGTTGTTGCTCTCACTTGGTAAGAAAAGCTCCTTTAATACCTTCTGCCAACTCTCTTAAAAGTTTGGCTTCTCTTCTGAAGAACTGCAGAAGTGCCGGCAAAATCCTTCTTACTTTGCAACTTTGGGCCCTATTTGTTTTGGATATGATGGCTGGTGGGTTTGATTCACTAATCTGACTTGATTAAGAAGCTGTACACAGCTATCCCACAAAGAACAGCCTGCAAGGAAGAGAAAGACGGGGATATGCCAGAGCAGAAAGTAGGACAGGAGACCTATACAAATTGAATGTACCACAGTATAAAAAACTTGTTTGGCTGGGTTTTTTTAAATGGGACCTAAGCCAAGGGAAAAATGGGTTCACTTTATTCCTCACAATCCTCTCAGACAGAGGACTGGCAGAAGATGGAGGCAACTGACAGAAGAGAGCTGCTACAGTCAGGAACCTAGAGATATTTTCAGTCCCCATTTTCTCTATTCCTTCTTCACAGTGGCAGTTTTAGGCCAGTACTTTTAGTCCTTTTTACACAGAGCAACTAAGTAGTTCTGTCTCTGCCCCACAAATCGTTTGTGACAGTGCCTACTACAGAAAACCTTTTATGTATCCATTTAATCTCAGAAAATATATCCATAATATATTTACACTATGTAAGATAACACTTCATTTTTTTTCCACCCCATATTCTAAGCAATCAGAGCTAACCATTTATTGTATAACCATAAACACACGATTTAGTTATTTCTGAAGGTTTAAATAAATTTCCCCCCCTATTTTACAAGCATATACAGCTTTTGTGTAACCTAGAACCATTCCACTCACTGCAGTCAAGTGGGGTTATCTCAGCCCTTTTATGCTTAGAAAATACAAACAGGATTATGAAAAGATTTTTTTTTTTAATTTTAATTTAAAACTCTTTAAGTTACACATATTACATCTGCTTTTGTCTGATTTGGGAGGGGGGAGACAGAATTGCCTGCTTGGCTTCAAATAAATGAGTGTTTTCAGAAGGAAAAGCTTAGTTTAACCCCTTGCTTTGAGTTCAAGAGTGCTTTCAAATTTTCCCATGTGAACAATCTAAACCCTTTGACTTTCACAGCTGGGGTTCCTTCAGCCCTTCCTGGCAGAGTTTGGGTAAGTTTCACATCAGGTGAAATGTTTAGACCTCTCTGGTCTCTGCCTGTCCATGGCTGCAGTGTGTTGTGTGAACAAGGGGGTTCTGTGGCCATGGGAGAGGCACGAAGCATCATGGCAGAGAGATGCTGCTAGTGACTATCCAAGACAAAACTCATTCTCTTGCCATATTCAAACAAACCTCACTGCCAAATCTCTCTGAGCACAAAAGCATTGGACTGAGAAGCAAAATGTGAAGTGTTCAGTGCAGTTCACAGAGGCAATATGAAATACTTGGCTTCTCCACTTGTAGCATATTGATATTTAATCAAGCATTTAAAAAGAAACCAAACTTAACTCAGGGTAACACTGGTGAAATGGACTTAACCTGAGATTTTTTTTTCTCTCTTCTTGCCATCAGCAATCAGCAAGCAGGCACTAACCATTTCCTTGAGCTTCCTGCTGCTTCCAAAAGCAGGCAAGCCATGGGAACAGAAGTTCTGAGATGCTGCTTCTTAGTGGTAACCCATTTTCTCCTCTAGCTGGAAACACATCTTGAGGAATTAGATATCTCATTTGTGACTCTTTCATATTGTTTGTGGCCCCTTTCCACTGGTGGAGCTGTAGCAGCAAGAAAATAGAGGATGATCTGGGGCGGGTTGCAGAGGCCGGTCATTTACTTTATGATTTCAGTAAATAAAGTCCCAAATCAAGATATACAGCTGTGCAACACCAGTCTGAGCAATACTAGAAATAGGCATTCACTGAAAGATTCAATTTCTGTTCACAGAGAAATTTAAAAGAAAAGAGGAACCAAAACAAGGTTCACAGAAAATTTGCAGAGAACAGATTGAAATCAGACACATTACCACAACCCAGAAAGTCTTTGGGCAATCAGGTGTCTGACTCTGTGGGCTCAAAATTCCCCTCTAGCACAACCAGCAAATGCTTGCTTGGGAGGTAGGAGTGAAAAGCCAGTGGATCTGAAATCTGAGCTTCCACAAGAATTTCTCTGGTTGGTGCTCAGCGTTGCAATTGGGGGATTAAAATGTCTGGGAGGCAGGATGTCGGGTGCTGGGCTGACTCCCAGTGGCCGCGGTTATCACTCGGGTAATCCCACATGGTATAGCTGAGCTAAAACTAAACTGTATCCATTTCTCCTCAGACCATCTTTCCAGAAGCAGGAAGATTTTCTTACTCTGAATCAACACAAAAATAGCATTTTTTCCTTATAACTTTTTGTCTGTAGCTGCAAGTATGTCTTTTTGCAGCAATGACTATCTATGCTGGCAATGACTGTGCTGGCAGTGGTGCAGACTGGCTCTATTTTATTTGCCTGTGGCAATTTAATTTTTCAGTAGCTTTTTTCTTTAAAGCATTTATAAATCCCACAGAAACAAGTAATCCTTGGGCATGCAAAGCACACCAGGCATAAACCTTAAATCATAATTAAAAAGAAATGTAAAAAGTAACACACATCTTTTCATGCCTGACATGGGGCTGAAGACTTTTGCTTTTGGTAATGTTGTGGTTTTAAGTAGCCAGAGTTTTTTATTAGTTTTTTATTGGGGGGGCTAGGAGAGAGGCTTCTTTAAGAAGCTGCTAGTTTTTTCTGTGTGCCTGAAGTCATGATAAATCACATGTAAATAAAACCATACCATAAATCAAATGCCCTCTCACAAAGGGCAGTTCTAAAATGTCCATTTAAAGAGTGTTTTCTCATCCATTTCAGATTTTACAGAGAGAAAGGAGGACTACAGGTTATTCAATGGCTGGTGGAGGGAAAGGAGAGGAGGACTTTCTTCACAACTTGGGATAAGAACAGAGCTAGATGTACCACAATTTAAAATTCAATATTGAATTTATATTCCTTAGGTACAACACAATGAACCTGAATAAAACGAATTCATGCAAATCAGCTAAACCCATGTATGACAGATGAGTCTAATCTCACTCTTCTTACAGGAAGCATGACTTCAATCATAAGGAAACATAAAATTGTCTTTTCCCCCCTCTTGCTTTCCCATTTCTATAACTTTCTTCTTCCTGCCTGAATAATGCAATTGTCCTACTTCTTTGTATCAGAGCTCAGTATTGAGTCATCAATATCAGTGAGTCAGCATCCTTTCCCACAAGATTCAGTACTTGGGATTTTTCAGGGAAGCACTGCCAGCTTGTTATGTGTCAATGGGAATTTTTTTGGAAAACACCTTACATTTGGAACATAAAAAAACCCCTCCGTTGAGCATTAGGTAGATGAGGGCCAAGGACCTATTATCTTTCCAAAGGACACCTTAACAAAAAGTAGTAAACTGCCCAGGAGGTGGGGAAATTACTCCAAGCCTCCCTCCAGTTTTGGCAAGATGTTCCCTCCAGGCATCGCAGAACTGAACATTAACTTACTCCAGAGAAAGAGTAAATATCTCCAGGGTTGAATTTGAAACCCAGGGTTCTCCCACAAAAAAGGAACAGAAGTGGCTATTAAAGAACTGTAGGTTGTTTTTTAAATTCTTATTATTGTAATTATTTCAACTTATTGTTTAGTTAGCCACCTTTGCATGTATACATTTATTTCTACAGTTAAACTTCTTGTGGTAATAGTCTACCTGGGGGATGAGAAAAAACCCAGGAAACTTTTGATTAAATATTTCCTGTGCTGAATGGGCATGTAGGTATTTTAGCCTTAAGCAAGGCCAACCAGGCAACAAGACTGATGCTTTTGTTTATGCGTGTCAGATTTTTTGTCACTCCAGCAAAACTGGGGAATGTGTCTTATAATACCTACACCATGGGAGCAATGATGATTCTTCACAGGACTGTATTTTCCTACCTTAAGGGTTTTCCTAGTCATTACCCTTCATATAATGTAGGCTTTTTGTTTGTCAGAGTCCTTTTATTCTGTATTCTGTGGGTGTTTGATTTTATCCTATACCCTTCAGGATTACACTGCAGGATGTTGCAACATCCACCCTCTTACCATGGTGTCAGAGGGAGCAGGGAGATTTGTGTGGGAATAGGTGCAATTTCTGCACTTCCAAAGCAGCTTGTAAATATAGCATAGCACAGAGCAATAACATGGTGCTCTGCCATCCTGGTCACTGCTGATGGAGTCTTTGCAGTGATAACATTTTTTTTTAGGGTCAGTTACTTAGGGTGGGGTGGCTCTATGATTATTGCTGCTCCTTGCCACCTCAGTGTGTGCCTTGCAGGTTTTCTGCACAGTGGTAAGAGGATGATGGCATGGCTGGAGGGGAGAGGGGTAAAATGCAGAACAGAGCCATTTGCTTTGCCAGAGCAGAGGAAGGAATTGCCTCAACAAACTGTGAACAGCATGAAAGCAGAAACAACTATAATAGGGCTACTGTGTGATAAGAATGGTTTTAAGGGAGCAAGGACAATGGGTCAGGTACAGTCAGACTTGTGTGTCTCACCCAATACTGGTTTTTTTTAAATTTATTTCTTTGTGCATGTAGAAACACACTACAGCTCTCTTCTTTAACTGAAGAGAACACTAAATTAACAGTAGCTAATTCAGAGTTTGAATTCATAGTGCCGTACAGAGGGGTTCTGATACTTCCTCCATTGTGGGGCCTGGCCATCACTTTCTGTCAGAGCAGGTACTTTTTTCTGTGCCAGTTTACTGCAAATGGAATCCCTGCCTACCCATTTTTCTATGACTGTTTAATATGCACTCAGCCACTGGAGTGGCCCCATTCCAGGATGGAGGCTGGAGGTTGGTGTGTCCTGTCTGTGTCCAGTCTGTCAGGACCCCTTCCCAGAAGTGGTTGGTAGGATCCACTGAGGCTGGGCAGGAAGAAGTTCATCCATGCTGCCGCCCCCCTGCCTGTGTGTGCTGTTGGCCAAGGAGAGGAGGGAACCAGCAGCTCCAGGTGTGGCAGGAAAGTGAAGCAATTGTCTACACCCAAAGGAATCACTTGGTTGGATTGTACCACAAGGAAGAGCCAAGCTGAGAGACACTTTCACTAAGCCAGTGATGGGGTGGGGAAGGAGGGACCCAGTTTCAGCACACAGATCTTTGCAGCAACTTCCTTGGTGGGGTTGAACATCCTTGTAATGAGTTTAAAGTGTCCAAGTCTATGAAGGGTACAGGAAAAGGCCTGGGAGCATCACTGGGTGACCATTTCTGCAGCTGGGCATTAAACTGCTTTGGTGCTGCCATCACTTGCCTGTGAGCATCCTGTCAACAAAAAATCATCCAAATATTGCTATGGTGTCTTCATCAACAACTGCCAAAAAATATCTTCTTTTCTGAGTACTTGGTTTTTGTGATTGTTTCAAGAGAGAAAATCTGGTTTTGAGGCATCAACTGCAAAACTTTCCCGCATCGTTCTTCTTCAGGTTCCAACACGTCAGTTTTCTTAGACTTTCAAAAACACATCTCAAAAGCAGCAACTACCCATTCTTTGTATCCCTGTGCTGGTTCCCAACCCACGTGGCGTCAAACCAAGCTGCTCGTCTCCAGCTTCCAGAGACGGGAATAGCCCAGTTTCCCAATGGCTTCACCGGCCTGCCAGCTACTCTCAGTTTGTTTTGTTGCAATTCAAAAACACACTTCAAGCCCTGACACATCTCTCAAGTGTGAACACCCTTCCCAAAAATACGGGCCTATTAACCTCCCTAACTCCAGCCAGGAGAGAGAGACTCCTGCAAGCTTACTGGTGTTTAGGCACCTTCATCTTTGATGTCTCAGTCTCTCCCCTTCAAAGAATAAGAACCAGATTCATCTGTTACTGACACTGAGTTTACATTACATTATGTGGGATTAATTATCCTTTAGGATGCACCATTTCCCTCATCTAAAGTGCCATAGGCGGAGCTGAAGCACAACACAAATACCAAACCACAGATACTGTCAATAGAAGTCTTGTTTTGTGCACTGACAAAGTTCTGCACATCCAAAACAATTTATGTCCTACTTACCAGGAAGTTTATTTATTTATTTAAAAGAGGATGAAGACTTTCCTTCTTAGATAAAGAAATAAAGCAGAAAAATACTCTCCGGAAAGTTCTGTCTTCACCATTATTGAACCACACCCTGTCTTCTTCATATAAGAAATACTGCCAAAGCCACAATCTTTCATCATGTGGTTCCTTTTAAATAACCTCCTAGGTACTAAAGGTCAGGATGATTTAAAATAAATAGCCTTGTAGTATGAAAGAACCTTTTTTAAATGCGAAAAGACAAACAGAGGAATCCTACGCAAACTTGCCATAAATACAAGGGATGAGGATGAGGATGAGTTGAATAAACTACATTCACACTGTATTCCCCTGCTTTACTTTGTCTCAACTTCTGTTCAGTTCAAAAGTCTAATATAAAAATAGAATTATTCAATTCATTGCAATTCAGAGTCCATTCTTATAGCCTTTTCCCATAGATTTGTCCTTCAACTCCGCTGGGAATAGTCACAATGACCACAGCCTTAGCTTTGTACATATTTTTATCTCTCCTCACTACTGAGCTCATTGCCAATATTGGTTCTCCCATCTAATTAAGGTAAAGGAAGAAAACAATAAAACTCTTCTTTTTTTTTTTTTTCTCCAGCTATTTTTGTCCAGTTTTTGCTTCTCCACAAAGAAATATTTTGAAAGGTGAACATTTCCTATATTTGACATTTGTCCGAAATCAAACAGTTTCTGATAGTCTGCAGAAATTGCTGGCAGTTTTTTCTATAAATATTTGCTTATTTCTAAGCCACAGTTTTGAATTACTTTAAGGCTGAAAATTTGGGCACTTAGAAGGTGATTCACAAGAAAACCAGACACCTCTGTCTTGGATGTGGCCAGGTTGACCCATACAAGGATGGGCAGGATGGGTGTCTGAGGCAGACGAAGGGCTCCACTGGACTGAAATCACCACTACAGACTGTTGTAGCCCCCAGTGCAAGTTGTGTTCATGGTTTATGGTGTGTCTGAGCACGAGTGTGTGCAAGTGCGTGTGTGTGCAGTGTTTGGTTACAGTTATTTGCACATTCCTAACCAACTCTGAAACTTTGTTGTTCAGCTCTCTGAACTTTTTAAAAGCTGACACGTGGGTTTATTTTTTAAATATTCAGTCTGTAGCAGACTGTACTATTGATTTTACAATGAGAGCATCCATGGGTTATGGTCAGGGAACAGGAGGATATTGTGCTTGGTAATGAACACAGTGTAGAGAAAATAGTATTACAAAGCTTACGATCTAGTTTGTTCTTTAATTTTCCCCATACTCCAAAACATAGTGTTTTTTCTGGGACCCAAAAGACTGCCTTGATGGAGGACAAGTGCATATATATTAAAAAAATCTAAAAGGCAGGGTTGTAGAAGGTTTGGAATCATATGGTTTTGCTTTAAACTCGTGGTATTTTTTGATAGCTGAGGGTTGTTTCCACTCTTCGAAAGCACAGCTGAATTGATGACAGCTGAAGAACCTGACTTAAAGCCTATCTCACTGTGTCTGTCAAATATTCTCAAAACTGCTTTTTATTTCTCTCACTGAAGGAGAAGCTGACAGGGCAGGACAAACTCTATCCCTAGCTGGGGGCAGCAGAGGCAGAACACTCCTCTTGCTTCCCCGTTCCACCCCGAGGCAAGGGTGGCCTCATCTCTAGCCAGGGGCTGGCAAAACATTCGCCTTCCTCTGAGTCTGGTCATCAACCAGGCTGGGAGGAGAGCAGGCAATGGTACCCTGGCAGATCAGGGCACTGTGAGCACAGAATCCCTCTTCAAGTCACCCCCAAGGCCCAACTCAGGTTGGTTATCCCCAGTCCTTACACCTCCCTCCTTCCCCTCACCTGTGCCTCCCCACTGCAGCATTTCCTTTCTGCCATGGCCACAGGGACCCCTCTCCCACCTGCTGCCCACTGCACACCTCCTTCTTCCTCCTGCAGCCTTCCCTGAAAAACAAACTACCACCCCCAAACCCACATTTTTTCCAGGCAGTCCTCCCACTTTCTGTTTGCCTCACCCTCTCCCTCATTATCCTGGGTCTCACTTTTGTTTGTCTTGGCTATTTTGGGCTGGAAGCTCTTTGGGAAAGGGAATACAGTTTAAGTGTTGCCTGCTCAGGATGTGAAGTGTTTGAGTCACTCCAGCTAAATGAAGCTGAATTGATAAATGAGGCACAAACTGCCTGAGAAGTGTCTACTAACTGATTAACTGAATCAGCTTTAATGGGTATAATTCATTAAAGAGGTGTCACTTTATGTTTAGGGGGAAAAAATCTTATTTTAAAAGGCACAGGTAATAGTTTAATGCTAAAGTTTCCCGGGAAATCTAGTCCTGGCCATACTCTCTACTGTAATGAAGTTTAGCATTTTCACATGGCAGTTATAGCATAAAATGTAGTCTGTGGCTTCAAACACTTTCTTCTCTATTGTAATTCCTGGAGGACCACCGTAGCGGTGTATGATTTGTATTTATTTTTATGTTATATATTAATAATATATGTTTCTGTTATTCCCTGTTGGAATGTTCTGTTACCCCTGTTATTCCTCACCCAGATAGTTTGTTCCAAGGCTGTATCCACCCTGAAATGTGATCCTGTCCCACCTCTCCTCCCTGTCCCCAAACATGCAACCCCAGAAACTTCTACTGGGGGAGTTACCCCTCCCCCCAAACCACTCCTACCCCTCATTCCCATTGGCCATTCCCTTTCCCTCCCAGAAACCTGACCCCCTTTATAAACCTGTGTAACAGGAAGTCGGGGCTCTTGTTCGTGAGTTTCCCTTTGGGATATAACCTCCTCTGATGCCAATAAACCAAAATACAGCTACAACAAGAGATGTTTGTATCTTTTCACTCACCGTGGATGTAATTTTGGACTAAGTCGGCCAAGCTAAAGCTCAGCCTGCCTTCTTAGTAGGCGATACTTAGCAAGGCTCCTGAAGAGAAGCCTGCTGCTGAGATCGCCCCACTCGCATGGTGTAATCCTCCTGGTTGGTGTTCTAAGGCTACCCGGGGTGGAATTGGACCAGGAACCAAACAAGAAATTACATCAGACCACCAATATTGTATTATTTACAATGACAGTTACATATAACTACTTGCAATATGGAAGTATAAATGTGTAAATTAAAAACAGTACCATGTACTAAGAAGCAACTGTGCTTTTCTCTAGCCATTAGCTCTGTGATACCTTTTTTTAACAATGTTACTACTTAACATTATAATTATACTATCAATTGCAAAATTGTTGTATACATAGAAAGGATTAAGATGACTGAGATGTTTAGGAGGTGTGTGGGACCCTCTTTGTTTTGCTGCCAATATTATTATTCTCATTTTAAAACCTATAACACCCCAAACTTCCATACTTGGCAGAGTCATGGAAGCATCTGGTAACTATTTTGCAAATTTGAGACTCTGCTTTTATAAAATTTAGTTACATGTAAAAGCATCTTCTGTTGCATCTTGTCTGTAAAAGCATGTTCTGTTGACACTTCTGTTGTAAAAGTGTGTCAATTATTTCAAACGAATCAACACAAAACTGAGAATTTTTTGTGTGTTCAGCACCATTTCTCAGCTACGCCAATAAATGAGATGCTAATAGCATGTGAAATTTAAAAGGGAGTTCACTCTTTTTGATACAAAAAGTAATGTGAGAATTCAGTGAAAAATGAAACCCAAGTATTTTAAAGCAATATGTCCCATTTGTACTCTGTAAGGTGAGCACTTCTGATGAGCACCTATCATATCAACCAGGAATCTCTTTCTCATTCTTTGCTTAAGAAACTCTCGTCTGCAATAGAAGAATATTTGTCATACAAAGCTGAATGCTGATGGCTTTTCCTTCCTTTATAAAATGGAAAAAAAATGTTGAATATTCAAGCTCCGTTCATGTGGTTTAAAGAAAAAGAAACAAGAGTACAGTCTCCCTCTGCAGCCACTGAAGTCTTTGGCTTGCACTGCGAATGACCACTGGTCCCTTAAATTATGTGATAACAACAACTTGATAACAACACTCACACAATCTCTCTTCCGTTTTTATGGGGTCCAAGGCTTTGTAGGTCCCTCATTCTATAGCTGAGGGAAATCGTAAATTACTATTTTTCTTATATGACCTGCTGTGCTCCCTTCCTTTAAACAGTGACAATACGTGATGCTTTCCAAAACAATCAGGGCCATGCAACATCTTTTCTCCATGAAATTACAAGCTGTGGTTAGGGAAAATGACACCAGATCAAGAGTGTCCCCGGGCCAAATGTGTCTATGGAGTTGTAATCCGTCGTATCGCAACCACCTGAGCCTTTGGAACTGGAATCTTTAGGCCATTTTACCTTCATTTACAGCTTTGCAGTGACCATGAAAATCCAGTGCTGATCAATATTTACTTGGTTCACATATTAACTACTAGACCAGACAGGGAGTAGCAGAGAGCCAAGCCCAAGATAAGGTGCAAAATCCACATAGTCTATCTTTGTTATTAGTTCCTACTTCAGAGTCAAGAGTAAAACACCAGTCAAAAAGTAAAATGAAAAATTTAATTGTTTTATAAAATAAGATTATGAAATTCTATATAAAAATCCAGCTTCTTAAATATGGTACATTCACTTCCTCACAGAATATTTAAATATTCAGGTCACTTGCACTATATTTTCACCGCATTTGAATTAAAATCATTGGATAAATTAAAACATCCTTACCAAAAGATACCACAACTTATACAAATAAAACTAAGCAATAATACTTTTTTTTAAATACAAAATGTAAGGAAATTAATAACTCTTACAGCATGCTACAAAATTTTGCCAGAAAAATATATGGAATCATTTTTGTTTAGCTAGAAAATATACAGTTTTTCATTTCTCTTCCTAGAATTCAGTCTCATACAATTTCTATTTAACTTAATAAATATGTACAACAAAAATGTTTATTCCTCAAAGAATATAAATAGCAAATACTGGAGTAGAGCCTGGTCCAGCATTCCTTTCTCATCTAGTGACTATAGTGGGACTTCTCAACTCTGAATGTGCAAAAATGCAGAATCAGGCTCTTAGTGTTATCAACAGGTTAATAGCTTGTACAAAAGTGATTTTTATTAAAGAAAAAAAACCTCCAAAACCACTGCAAAGACTTAGAACTATTCCAGTCGGGCATTTCTATAAATAGTAAAACATAATGTGGTGAAACAATGTTCCAGTTTAATTACTGATGACAGTAATTACGGAAAAATAGTCAGTGGAGAATAAAAATACCTTGAGTTAGACGCATCTTACTTTCACAGATTTAAGTTGGTTTCCTACCATTTCTAAAAAGAGTTTCTGGTTTAATCTATACATTGTAAATCTGTGAAGAAACTTAATCACCTTCTTCAGACTTTGGATGGTTCGTTTTGGAAAGTGGTACATTTTCAAGTGCTTCAGTCCATACATCAAACCTTTAATGGTGTCTTGGTCACCATTCTTTATTCTCCACAGATTGAGAAGCTTCAGAACTTGTTCTGTGGGTTGACATAATTTCATTGTGCGTTCGACATCTTCTTTTCCCACTTTCTTGCCTGGTAAACTTCCCATCAGCATGTTGAGATGTTCAAAGGTGAGGTTCGGGTGGCCAACGTGCTTTAAGACACTATTTTCACAAAAATCAATATCTATAGAAAGCAAAAAGAAAAGAGAGGTAAGTACAATGCATTACAACATGCCCTGCAAAAAACCTTCCAAAATTCCAAGGTGAATATTCCTTTCCAATCTTATTTTCTTTATTTCAAATCATTCTCTCAGCTTTGCTTTTTTAAGCTCCAATTACAATTAAGAATTTATAATTAAGTTAATTAAGAATTTAATTAACTTTGTGAATACAAACAACCCCAAATTACAAACAAACTTCATAATACATATTTATTGCTATGAGTTTTGTTCTTTTATTGCAGTTTTGTCATCTGTCCTGTCAAATGTTGCATGTGATAGAACTCCTAATATTTGATTCCAATGAATGAAAATGTAGCTCATTCTCTTCAGAAATGTCTAGGCAAGCTTTGCTAAAACAGTAATTTTGGGTTTTGAAGTACTCTAGGCACTTCACAGTTCGACATATACATACTAAATGGCAGATAGGTAAAAAAACATTTCTGCAGCATTTTTCAAATTCTTCTGAGTGGACAAAATGTCATTCAAATGTGGTGGTTGTTGATGGTGGCTTGCATGAGAAGAGTTGGCCTGACTGTCCTAAAAGGCTTGATATTAACATTACAGTACTATTTCACCTTTTGCACCTGTCTTGGTAGATTCACCACAAATAAAGCAAAGAATCAGCATGACAAACAGACACCAGAAGGAAAAAGAAGGGAAAGCCTGTCTGTGCATCCCTCACTCCCATGCACTAGCACCCTGTGAATAGATGCACTAGTCCAAAATACCAGCCTCCACTTTACAGAAAACTAGTTGCACTCTCAGTTGCAGGAATCCAGCTCCCTAACCTCAACAGCCACTCCTCAGATATAACAGTGGGAAACATTTGCCTCACTTGATCAAAATTCTTCATATATTGTCTCAAAAAGGGATCTTGGCTATGGCACAATACACGCTCCCAAGGGGACTATATGTCTGGAAAGAATTCAGTCCTTGACTGATCAGGAGAAGCTGAATTCTTCTCCTGTTTCCTCTTGACTTCACTATGTTTACTGCATTGATACATCCCAGTCAAGCCCTGCAGGCCCTCCTCTGAGCATAACACATCACCAGGAGGTATTTGATCCCAAGCAATTTTTAAAATGCCATTTAAAATGTTGCTTTGAACACACATGCTATCACAGTAAGATACCTTGAATAATCTTCTTGACCATATCCTGTTCTTTGTTTTGCTGCTTCCATAATTTCAAAAGCTGGAAGGTTTGCTCTTGAGGGCTGTGTCTTTGTTTAATCCTTTCAATATTTTCTGTGCTAACTTTTGTCCCAGGCAAACTCTCTGCTAGTATGTTCAGCCAGTTAGGTATGAGATGAGTAGGAACAGCAAACCTGAACATAGCCTCCTCACACAGGGTTACATCTGAAATGAGAAAGAGAAGAAGAATATAATAATGTCATTTGTTCTGATCTGTTACTCTCAGGTAAAAAAAAAGAAAAGAAAAAAGCAAGCAGTCAGAATGATAAGGCAAAGTGTTTAGAAAACAGCCTAAGGAATGGTCTTTACAGAGCTGTTGCTCTCTGTGCTTGAGTTGATTTGGTCTAAGCTATAATAATTAAAACTCTCTAAGGCCATCACCATAACAGGCTAATGGCTTACAAGCTAGATACTTTTTATCATAAATGCTGATAAATTAATTCTAATGATAATTAGAATTATATAACTAGTTATTATATAATTATATAACTAGGTATGTTTCCAGAGCATTCTTCCTTATTATTATACACACCTATTCCACATTTTTGAGGTGTGATGTCTGTATTTTCCTGACAGATGTTGTCACGAACCTCATTTCCCTTCAAAGCTATTTTGAAACCCAGAGCACTACAGTTTGTGTGCTTAAGACAGGTTGCTTTGGATGATGTTTCATTCGAGAAAAATCCTTCTGGACACCTCTCACATACAGTGTCACTCTCAGGAGTACCTGTGGAAACAGGAAAACAATGCATCCAATTACATATAACCTCAACAGTGGGGAAAAAAACCAAAAACACACAAATAAAGGAAAACATTCCTCTCTAAACTGTCATGCTTCTACTTTTCACATTTCTGATCTATTAAGGAATCACTTAGGAAAAAACAAAACAAGACAGAAGATTCTTTAAGAGAATTATGTTCCCATTGGTGTAATACAGTAAATACACTCTTAAATATGCTTGTTACCAAGTTTAAAATCAGTAATTACTCATTAAAACAGTAATTTAGTAAAGTAATAATCTTTAAAACCTCAATTACTTGAGTCTATTCAGACATCACACAATGTGTGATCTTCATCCTTCAACTGTACAAATATTCTGTAAAGTGCACAAAAACCTGCTCTGAATTTTACTTTGCAATAACTGCTCAGAACCTTACTTGAATGGTTACTTCAGCTCTAGCTAAAAATACAATCCAAGAAAATGTCAGCTACGGACAACATTTATGAAATTTTTTCCTGAGCCTGAATAAAATGTTATTAAAAGCAAAGAAGGTAAAGTGCCCAATGTAACTAAAATATTTAATAGACATACATGTTTTCTTGGTGATTTACAAGGCACAATTTTACTTCAGAAATCAATATATGATACAACAAGAGAATGACAATATATGGTTATAGCACATTGACGAAGAGGAAGAAAATTAATGCATGAAACCTGAAATTACTCAGTCTAACCACCATTGACAGAAAAATAACAGCACCAATAACTGCTGTATATTCACTCTTAATTCATCCTTATTCAGCCTAAATTTAACAAGTGCCTAAAGTCTAATATCTAATATTGCATTATTGAACATGAACTTAAGCACATGCTTAAAATTTATTCGAAACAACTGGAATCTATATTTGAATAGAAAATACCTCCATCTAGTGTATTTTTAAAGTATTTACATGTACTTTTTAATGATAGCTTTTAATCTTTATTTGTGTGGGGATATCCTTAGAAAGAAAAGAGTATGAATCTCAAGTTTTCCACCAGCTGTGAAATAAGGAATAGTGCTTGCATACACTGACCTAGCACTTCATCAGACAAGGTTAAAGAAAGGAGTTTATAGTTGCCAGAGACCTTGTATGTTGCCAACACCCCCCAAATCCCCTTTCTGTGCAGCCAGAGCGCAGCCCGCAGCCCCAGCGTCTGCCCTTGCGCAATGTGCGCTGCCTGCGGCTCTGGGCTCGACAAAACTCCAGCCAACACTTGCACCCGCACAGGCAACAATTAGCTGTCCTGAGACATCTGAATTTTAGCAACTTTCCCTGCTACAGACAGGCTGCTGTTGTGTTCTGCCAGCGAGGAAGGGGAAGAAAGGAGTGTTCCTGTAAACGGGGCATCGTTCTGCTCAGAGCTTCCTGCATAACCTTTGCGGCACAAGAGAGGAATAAATCGGGTAACCCACTGCTGTTCTCGGGGTTGAGCATAAAGTCACCTTCCAGCTTTGCCAGCTTCTTCTTCACTGTTTATCTGGCTGCTCTTGTTCAGGGCACAAACTCCCGCTGTCTGTCTGCCCTTCAGCCGCTCCCTCCAATTCACCTGGAATCCCCCATTCTTCCCCAGGGAAACGGCAGCCGCCACTGGGGAGACAATGCAGCAGTGCTGCTTCTCCAGTACACTGCTGCGATAAACCCTGCCACGCACACTGCCAGCTACGGCAGAAAGCAACAAAACCTTCATCTGCACTCACAGAAGGGGACTACCAAAGTAAAGTGATCTCCTAGTGTAATCATGAGCGACCAGCAGTGGGAAAACAGATTTCCAACGCTTTAAGTTTTAAATGAGGCACTGGACCACACCATCTCCCGGTGTGGGAGTGGAAGCATATTTTTTTACAGTTAGGTTTTATTTCACCTGAATTTGCATCGTTACAAAGTTCAAGGCTATCATATTGCAGAAAGCAGTAACACAGTATGGTACATGCTTACTGAACTCTTAGTTTTTGCCTTGCCTCAAAAACTGACTATTGACACAGGGGGATGCAATTATTTTTACAATGTTTTCATTCTTTTTTTGAGGTCTGCTTGGGTTTAGCTGGTTCATTCTGATGGTCTTTTGGAAACCAACCTTCCAATAAATTACACGATTCAATATTTTATCTTCTTTCAAAGTTTATTTCATTTTGAATTGAGGGATTCAAATTTGTCTGCCACAGCTTCACCACACTTGCAGGGATGCAGCAGGCTGGTTGCTCAGCAATTTATACTTTGTTTGTCTCCCAAACTGAGAACTTTGTTTCTGGCCCCTTTTGACTTGCCGACGAGGTACAGTGGAACCTCATTAACTCAAGCCCATGTATAATAGTATAATAGTTAAGTAAAATAGTATAATAGTTAAGGTTAATGAAGGTTTACAGTATGGAAATGCAGTAGCTGCCAGTGGAAATGTTTAGCTGCGGCAATGGCATCAAGGTAATGCTTCGTCAACGATTACTTAGCGACTAGTGAGCAGCTACAGCAGTAACACTTCTTCCTACATCAAAGTTGCTGTCTAATGAGGTGATCACAACCCAAAAAAGGACTCCCAGCCTGTCACTGAGCACAGTTCTAAAATGTACAGGCCAGCCCTAGTGTTTCTCACTGCATGTATATAATTCCAAGGGAAATCATTCTGTAGTCTGGAGACTGGTTGCCTGAAGGTTTGTCTGAGACACTTCACTATTCTGCATTCCCTTCCTTCCTCAGTGGTCTTCTCTGGGCAATTATCAAACTCTGTTTGATAGTAACAATGACAGTTTACAATTCTTTCAGGTTGTGTTAAGTACTGAAGCTAAACCGGGCCATGGCATTTGCCAAACAATGAATAACACATTTTGTTTGGAGGGAAGAACATATTATTGATTTAACAATTTACGTTGTCTTAAATGAAGAATACACTCCACTGAAAAGTGCCACTTTGCTCTGTATCCCCACTAGACATACAGCATAATGCCAGCCTGCTTGACAAAGAAATGGTTGGTTGTTTCATAATAGTAACAGTTTCCCTAAGAGTTCCACTTAGGATGCTGATAATTAATTATTAACACATATTGCAGTGATGCTAGAGCTATATTAATATTGTTATAATTATACACTTGATGTCAAACATGTAGTGCTCCTGGTGTTTGTCAAGATATACAGTTGCTTGAAACAGCAGATTTCAGAATGAAAAACATTATTATTTATCACACATACAAATACTACATTTCAGATAATGTTCCTTTGAAAGAGGCAATCCATCATGTTTCTCATTAGAGTGCAATTTGCTACATTTGCTACAGCCATTAAGTTATATATTACAGCAGGGTATTCCACTGAGAAACACTCCTTTGGCTACAGTCCAAATGATGCAGACTAGAACAGGTTCAATTGGTTTTACAATTTACTGTCCTGTAATTTCATCTGAACGAGCCTCTTTCCTAATCTTGTAACTGCCACGAGTCCTCGACGTGCGGTAGAGCTCTAATTAAGTCCGTGTGTATTGACAAGCGGGACATACCTGGCTGTGCAACACCGAATCCGGGAGGACACTCTGAGTGCTTTAAACAAAACTCGAGCTCCAGGTATCTGCCCTCGATGCACTCGCAGACGCGGTTCTGCGTGCTGGTGCACTCCTGCTTCACGTACTGCAGCTCTTTGCAAACGGCGCTGCAGTACTGGCACTCATCGTTGCTGTTCCACTCTTCAGAGTAGTACTGATCCGGGCACGGCGCACACTGCGTCGGGCTGCTGGCTGTACAGTGCTTCTTCACGTAGGTCCCAGGAGGACACTGGTCACACAGCAGTTTACGAGATGTACCTGGGTCATAATGAGGATACTTGGGGGGAGAGTCACCCTGGATGGTCCACTTAACGGAAATGTCCAAGAGCTAGCAACAGGAAAATAAAACACCACTTCCTTTAGTTCTGGGGAGCACTGTGATCACAAAGAAATCTACATTTTAATGAGTTTATTACTCTAATGTTACTGTCTTCAAACAAATGTTTGCGTTAGAAATTTGTAAGATATTTGCCAGTTGCCAGACACTCCCATGTCTATCTTAGACTGGGAAAATTCTAGGACCTTATCTAGCAAATCTTCCCAACCTAAATACTTTCTTATTCTTATAGAGATGTAGGTCCTATTCTTCTTTCATTTACACCCTTTTAATACCACTGGGCAATGGCCTTTTTGTGCCTGGTACCAGAGAATCTGGCCAATGCACACCCATGGTGGGGATTATGCACCCCTGTGTTCTTAAGTATCAAGTACCTCAGATGCAAAAGAAATGGTGTCTGAGCACATAAATCTGACCAATACACTACACCATCAAATGGCTAGAACAATAGATGTCACTTTTTTAATGCCTTCCATTTAATCTTGCACTGAAATGCAGCAGTTCTGGGGATAAATATGGCAGCTCTGTCAAGGGTGGAGATGCAGCCTCAGACAGAGGTAAAGAATGCCCCAGTTTAGGAAGGGTACGTTAAGGACTTAATTGTATGAGCTGGAAGAGGCTGGGCTAATGCTTTCATTTCCTACCCAAAACCACAGGCCTATACCTATTCTGAGAAGCTACAGTCCTCCTGCTTCCTACAACAATCTGCTTTACTGGTGTGATTTGAGACCTAGAGATCTGAGACAACCCTGCCCTGCTGCAGAGACAACCTCCATATCACTTCACTTTTGCCTTAAAACTGAAAATTTGGTTTCATGATTCCACCAGTTTACCATGAAAATAACTCTTGGGAACCATCCTGAGTCCCATGGGGTCTGCCAGGAACTCACTGTTCTCACTGAGAACCCGGTTCTGTCTCAGTGCTGCATGCATGGCTGCATGTGCCACTTCTCTTCTAAAATTTGTACATTTTATAAAAATGAAGTAAACTGGCTCTGATCAAATCCAATAAAATCATAGATCAAAATGACTTGTCTTTGTTGTTATTTTAATCCCAGTCAGCTAATATGGAGTTGCCAATTCAATTTCAAAAATGTATTTTCTCTTTTCCAACACAGATGTCCCCAAAGTGTAAGTGGAATTAAATTTTTTTTGCAGATTCTCTATTTCCTAGAGATGTTTAATCCAAGGGCCTCACTTCTGCCACATCATGGAATTACAAAAGTAAGAGTCTTATTAAGGTTGGAAAGCACAATTTAAATGTTCATCTTCATTAAGATGTCAGAGTGATCACAAAGTGATATTAGATGCCTAAATTAGAAACTCTTACTGCTTAAGAAAATACTCTTAAATGCATTCTCCTGCTGCCTGTCTATGAATCCACTTTTTATACAGCTATACTTAGACAGGCTGAGGAATGAAATGCAGATAGTATAGTTCCCTACAGCACCTCGTAGCTACCCTTGACTAAGCTCAGTTACTTGTCTGAACTGTGATTTCTAAGGGTAGAGATTGCACTTTTTCTTGTGATCTCAATACACAATACCTTTCATTGTGAGAAATTCTTATTAGTGTTTTAAGTTTGATGAATATCTCCTTTTTCCTTAAATGACTGGATCTGTTTCATGTGATCTATTTAACAAAGAGGGTGCAGCACATTTTTTAATAGTGAAAGGATTTCCATTGATGAAAAATGCCCCCACCCTTGGTAAATCTACAGCTATGACTCTAGTTATAAGGAAGTCCTGATAATCTCATTAATTGTTGCTGTGAACAGTAATGTTTTCTTCTATACTTTTAATTCAGCAATAGGTAATACAGCACCCCAGAGTCCAAGACTTGCATGGACACATGCATTCCCTTCACAGAACATAAGAGACTGCAACATGAGGCACAGATGTTACAGTGACAAGCACTGACCCACATTTCATGCAGGTGTCTGTGGGAACCCAAGACAATACCTGATGCCGATGAAAATGTGACATTGTAAAAATTATTAGGGACAGCGACCAAACATATGGGCAGCCCATCCTCGTGCAGAAACACCAGTTTTCCTGCTCTCTAATGCACAGCTCACAACAAATCCAAAGCTGTCACTGCAGTAGAATCTGTTCCTCTGGGTTGTGTCTCTGCCCTTGGTGACACATTTCCATGTGATGAACAGGTATGTGAATCATTTTGCTCAACTCTACTCATCGACATGTAGGAGCAATAACAAGAATTTCTCTATTTCCCTCACTTAACTCTTTACATTGGAAATCAGGTATGAGCCAAGTGAGGAGTTTTGCTGCAGTGGATGATTCAGCACTAAAATTAATTAAAATTCAATAATTAGGATATGAGAGCATGGGGGATTGTAGGGAAAAATAGAGGCACTTGCTTCCTGCAGGACCTACAGCTATGTGAAACAAGACAATAAAAACTGAAAACAATTCAACACAATTTGAGAAAAATTGATTTAAAAAATTGAAAAAAAACATTACTTGAACAATATTTCTATGAGACCTGCAAAGTTTTGTCTTTGGAAGAAACAATAACTATAAACTAATAATGGCAACCAGAATATTGCTAATCTAAATGAGCGTAACCAAAACACATAATAATAAGATTAATAAATCAGCATCACTAAAACAATGATCCATTTTTCCATTTGATTTTTTCTTTGTGCTTTGAAAAGAAAAGCACATCACCCCTGCCTTTTCTTTTTTCTCAGAAACACACATTATGTGCTGCAGTAATCCATTGATCAGCGGCTGAGCCATATGTACACAAGATCCAACTATTTTATTCAGTAAACAATTGCAAAAAGAAGATTCTTCAGTCAAACTAAAGATATAAATGCAATCAATATCTCAGTATTTTACCAGAGCATTTTATGCATAATTTTCAACATAGAGCTAGATTACCATTCCTACTACTACTGTTTGACTACTATGATCCTTTTACCCTAGCGAGCTGTGCAACTCACTGCCATAGGACATTGCAAACTATGTCAAGATGTTACCTGACATAGTAATGGATGAAAATAATAAAGGGCTGTTAAACACAAACATCACCTTTTGATCAAGAAATACAAATCACAAACTGCTTGAGTCTGGAGGATTGTTTTGGAAGACTAGTGATATTTTTCTGTGGTTTTCTTCCATCTCCTTTATGTATCAGATATCAACCCCTGCCATAAGCAGCATATGGGTTGTTTAAGGGCTTTTTTTGGTGGATTTTTTGTGGTACATTTGTCAGTATTTTGCTAAGTACATCTGTAAACCCCAATACCACACTTCATAAGACTACTGTAGGTTACTTAATAATACTTAAAAGATTGGCAAAATTGTCTTCTATGCAGGCTGACAACACCTTGCATACCTGAGTGTTCTGAATATTGATATGCAGACTGCAAATCAGAAGTTATATTTGAACCTACATCAAGCGCCAAAGTAAAGACTATCTATTTTTCGTGTGTTTTGCAAAACATAAGGAATAATGATAGAAGGTAATTAAAAATATTTTTTACTAGCTTTGTTGCAGCAATTTGGCAAAATAGAATGAAAAGCCCCTTCTCGCCTCCCAGTTCACAGAATAAGCTAGAGGGGAATGTCACTTGTCCTTTCTCCTGTCCTAACACACACTGAGTTTGTGCTTACATTAGGAAGTTGGATCACCTGTTACAACAGATTTGCAGAGCAAAACAGATGGTGTCAAGCACCTGACATCCACATTATGCACAATTCAGAGGGGATATTTTGGGCTAACTTCAATCTGCTCTCATGGATAAGCATGCATTAGTGGATATAGTACATCTGGTGCATCTCGGGAGTCCATCTCTGGATTTACTTTCATCAGTCCAGTTTACTTTTGTAAATCTACTTTGTGCATTCCATCGCTATGATGTGCAAACTAAAATACATTAAATAAGGATGATCAGGAGAGGCCCTTCAAAAGCATGTTTCTAAAACAAATTAAAATGATAATCAATTTTGTGTTGTTTCTGACCTGTTGTTCCTATGTTGTTTCTGTTTCCACTCCTAAACTATGCTATGACCAACCTGGTAGCAGATTCTTAGCTACACAAAACCTCTGATTGATTGGAATGCTCACATTTACAGGTGGTCTACATACTAAGCATTTGAATCTCTGCTGTAAGAAACAGCACTATTTGAGCACATCAAAATGCCATGATCAGAGCCTACGAGTTCTGAACATTGGTCTTTTCCAGAACTTCATAGAAAACAAGATTTCTTCTACAATCATGCTGGCTCTACCCTGTTTTGCTCATGCTGGAAAAGGCAGCATATTCCAGTTCAAAAGAAGGAAGAAACGAGAAGTCTGTCTTCAGTTTACTGGAATCAGAAGTAGGGCAATGAATATATTCACCCTTCAACCCTTAAGAAACCAAAGCTGGAGTACATCAGTGCTACACTTGGCCAAATTCATAGATTTGTCATTCAGAAGATTATGTAAAATTCTGTTCATCCTTGTTTAGGAAAGGTTAATTTGGCTGGGAAGCAGTACAGAGAAAGTTTAGAAGGAAATGGAGAGCTTCATCTTGAAGAGGATCTTGGCTTCTTCAATAGCTTGGCAAGTCACAACTGTAGCCATAGATTTGGTACAGACAGTAACTATGAGGAGAACTTTCTCCACTAAAAAATAATACTGGCAAATTAAAAAAAGGAATCTCTTGTCAGAGGAAGATTGGGAACAGCCTTTCACTGAGAAGCAGGTGCAAGAAACCCAAGTAGCTTAAATATAGGTCTCAATGCATTTCTGAAAGTCAATATGACATTTGGTTTCCCAGAAGAGCTGGTGAACGGACTGAAAAGATCAAGGCAGTTTCTTTCAATTTTAAACTCTAGGCATATCCTTTAAATCCCAATTCCGATGGAAGACAGTAACACTGAATATCTTGCTCATCTCAACAAATTAACAGTCTGATTCCAAGTGCACTCAATTGCGACCAGTTTTTCTAATGGTAGTGAAATGCAAGACTCAATTTAAAAAAAAAAATCCCCAATTTTTTTTTTTTCTATGAGTATGAAATGCTATCAGTAACAAAATAGTTACAGCAGAACAAAACCTTGTATCATTAACTACTTAGAACCTATTGGGTAAAATTGAGCTCTAGTGTCATGAGCTCAGTTCTGAAAGGACTGAAAAACTCAATCTTCATCCATCTCTCTGGGGAAAATCCTTGGCACCTCTAAGGATGGTTGTCTCAGTGTAAGGAATACAGATGAACTGTAAATACCGAAATACAAGTCTAGTATAAGTCAGTGTCATGCAAGTAAATACTGAGATCTTACTCAAAATTAGTTACCCGAGGTTAAAGAGCAATTCTTTCCCTGTGTCACTCAACACATTAGGCCTGAAGCTATATTTCTCCATACCATCTTTATGTCAGCATACACAATGCTAATGTAAAAGGACTGTGCAGTCCATTTATTTGAGTCCTTAGAAGATGCTTTTGAAAGAAAAATAATGTGATTGTAAAATTTCACTTCAGATCTTGGGCATGAAAAAAGTACATGCCTTTTCCTTTCATCTTTAAATGTAAGGCAAAGAGCCACTTGCTTTCTCTTGTTGAATTAAAATGAACTAGAAGAAAAAGCACATGAAGTAAAAATCCTTCAAGCATTATCCCTTTAAATCACTGCTTTGTGGCTGAAAAATTGGCTTTTCAGCATATGAAAATATTATTATATAGCTTGGCCTTGTGGTTTTGAGTTGTAGACCAAAAGAGAATGTTTAATTTGCTGAGAAATATAAATCTGTTTCTGTTCTGCATTCCACAACTATTCTGAAGCATATTTTCATGTGTGATAAATAATCGTCCAAGACATCTGCCAGATTGCTCCCAGTGTTTGCACTGGGTTCAAAGTAAAACCTCACAACTCTCCTACTTTGCCTTCTACACAAGATATTTGGACAAAGCTAAGGCAGGAGGCCTTCATGTACCCTCAGCTTTTAGGCAGAACGCCTCACTGAAATCATGCACAGGCCCAGAGAAACTCCTCTGGCAAAATACAGCACTGAGTGATGTTATCAAAGTCCTCCTCATCAACAGCTTCTATCTCCAAATCCAGCACATGCCAATGTCATGCTGGATAAGATCCATGTCCACCTATTGCAAATAACCATTGTAAAATACTTGTCATCCTGGGAGAAAAGACTCTCATCCATCTGGGAGAGACTCAGCTCTCATCTTGCAGTTCACCTCAAAGTTCTGGAGGCCCATGCAATGACCAGATTTAATGTGCCTGTAGCACTAGGCTGGTGCAGGCTCACTGACAGCACTGCCCAGACAAAGCACCTTCGGACGAGTACCGGGTACACAACGGAAGCTGACATGAAGCCATTTTCACTGCTTTGAGTTCAGCTTATAAAGCTGTTCCACCACTCTGCCAACTGCTTCAATGCAATCCCCTCACTTTGGACATTACAGGACCTACCTTTCTTTGGAAAAGAGCTTGACTGCTCTTTTACTTGAGGAATATAACTGGTGACTTTCCTGAGCAAACTGTATTCAAAACTGAGGCTATGAACCACTGTCTTCATTTCTCTGTCAGTAAAGCAGTATGTCAAAAAGTCAAGTCTTGTAGAGACTTTTTGGGGCACCATTAGTACAAACAAAAAAAGCAATTTAGGGGTCTAAACTATTGTTTCGTTTTCAGTGGTTGGAAAACAACATTCATCTGAAGAGCAGTTTTATATTTTATCAAAGAAGTGTTAAATTGAAAGTCTTTGTTCATATAAGTTATACTTTCCTTGAAGCTTGTAGAGGAAGAAAGCAGCAAAAACTAACCAGACATTCTCCAAAAGATGTGGCTTATCCATAACTTGTATTTTGGAACATTATTCACCAGAGTGATAGCAAGATTTAGAGCTAACTCAAACCTGGGATGTTCCTACTGTGACTACAGTCTGCCTTCGCACTGACAGAATTCCTAACAACTGACCAGCCAGCTAGAGAAACAGTATATCCAGTACTATGTGCAAACAGGTGTTTTTACAGAACAAACAAAATCAATTTACCATGAGATTTGAACAGTAGATGTTGCTTAACTTGTGAGAATATCCTTTAAAAATTCTTCTGGTAACCTTAGTGTTTTATTTTTAACCAACACACATGCAGACAGACAGAAAGAAAGTCAGACAGAAAGATAACTCCTACCCTCGCGGGTTGCAAAGCCACTGCTGCCTACACACAGCAAACCCAACAGGCAGGCCAGAAAAAGCATGTCACGTGTGCCCAGAGATCCAAAATAAAGAAAGGTCAAGTTTAAGGGTCAAGATAGTTACGTGACAAGTAACGAGATTCAGCTTTGGGGAATTTCTTTCCATTCAGTCTCATTTCCTAACACTTGTCTATTTGTAAGCAGCTTTAGTGTTCCAGCAAACAACACGAACGTGGACACAACATCATAGCAGGTCCCCCCTTCTGAAACCTTAGCAAAGAGGCCAAGGCTGAAAATACATCATGGCCAAAAAGTCTTTTTAGCTATGGTGTCTCCAAACCAGATTTAAGGCGGGTGAATCAAACACACACAACTTCAAACTGCTGTTGTGCCTCCTACAAGGGTTCTTATAAAACAAATATTAAAATTATTTTTCTGAGCTCTAGCATATCTAATAGTACTTAAAGTTCGCTGATTTTACTTAAACTTCATAATAACTTTAAACAAATGGTTTTAAAATAATAATAATAAAATGTAGTGGAATGATGAAGCTCTTTGGTATGTACTCCTGCCACTGATGTATTTCAGCTCCAAGACTCATCTACCAGAGGATTATGCTGAACTTCACCAAATGCTGTTACTTCATGGGAGAACATGAACAGGCACATTCCATTTAATCAAAATCAAAATCCTGATGTGATTATTTTATGACAGCCACAGATTAGAAGCCAAGTTGATAACAAGCTGTTGCTGAAATTCCCAGATTAACTTCTCGTGCTTTGATATTGACCAAGCAGGCACAACATCATACATGAGATGAAAAGATTGTACTGCGTTTCAATCTGCCGACCACAAGTCTGACAAAATTTCTTTCCCTTGCACTATTAATTACTTTGGGTTTGTTTCTCAAAAAGCTCTTTCAGAAAGTTGTACAGAGAGTAATAAACACGCATTACTCATCAGATCCTGGAAATCTCCTCGCATTTATAAAAAGCTTTCAGAATAAATGGATCTCAGTTCTAATGCTCTGCCACAACATTAATGCCTTTGTACTCAGCAAAACAACTCAGGAGCAAGTTACTGTGCTGGCAGGAGTAAGAGCCTGCTCCGAATATTATATTTTAGTATTTTTATTCAAATGTTTTCTTATGCAAAAGATGAATAGCCTTCAAACAGATGTTACGCAGGATCTGTCTGTATGTATGTATTGTATCTGAACTCATACACAATTCCATACGACTAGATGAATTAAATAACATTTTGAAAGATTTACTACACTGCTAATATCTCTAAATTTGCATCTGGGAGCACCTTACTAAATCGCCAAGTAAACAAAAATTTATTAAAGCAGGGGCTTATACCAGATTTAATAACACAACTTTTTCTATAATAGCTACTCACACGGATACTAATTCATCACCTTCTTGCACATGAGGCTGAATTTTCTAAGCCAAAACAAACACCGCACACTTGTGCTATTTTTTTTCATGGAGTTCACAGTGGTTTTCCTGGGTAAGAAAGCCAGCCCAGTATCTCATACAAACAGTGCCACTGCAGAGATTAGAGGCAAGCAGGTATGAAGCTTTTATAAATCAGAAACAAACATCTCAGCCTACAGTTTCTAAATTAATTCCTAGATACAGTGTTTTGCGTCAGCCCACTATGATGGAACCTTACAAAAAGAAGGAAGACAGGAAAAAAGGCAAAAGAAAATCAATTCATACCACTACCTTGGGAAGGGGATGAAAACCCCTGCTGTCTCCCTGGAGCTGGATGTGTCCATCACACTCCAATCTCGCCAGTAAAGTTTGGAGTGATGAAACGACAGGGTTTACCAAGAAAACGGAGTGTACCAAGAAAACGGAGTGAAGGCAAAATAACCCCCAAACAAACAAACAAACAAAACCCGCAAAAACACAAACCCAAAACAAAAACCCCAGAAGAAAAGCCGTGTGTCTGTACAGTCTGATGCCTGAAGCTGTAATGCATCCTGGAGCCTATCTACCTCTCCGAAGGGACTTACCACAAGCGTGCAGCACAGGAACTTGTTCATTGTGGTCGGTGGAAGAAACCTCAGCGCACTGGGAATCAGGCAGAGAGTCAGCGCCAGGCTGCAGCAGCTGCTTACATTCCCAACATTAAAGACACGATATATATATAGTCCTGGTGTAACAGGAAGCTTGGGCTCAGCTTTGATCACACATTCCCTGCCATGACCAAACTTTTCTCTCGCACACTCCCCCTCACCGCTCCCTCCCTCCCTCTCCCCCCCAAACTTTTTTTTTTAAGGAACCTGTAAAACTTCGTGACTTAATGGAACCCTTTGAGCGCCGTAACCACAGACTGGAAAATGCAGGAGGGAGTGTCAGGGGCTGGCCAGGGGAGGGTTTAATTGGGCTCTGTCTGTCTGTCTGTCTGTCTGTGCCGCCCGGCTCTCCCCGAGCAGCGGGGCCGGAGGGCAGACCCGCACCCCGGGGCCACGGCAGTCCCTCGGCTCTGCTCCCCGGGGGCTCCCAGCGGCGGGGCTGGCTGCAAGCAAAGGCCAGGGCGGGGGAAGCTGAGGAAAAGGAGGATCCCCGCTCGTTTCCCTTCCCTGCTGAGGCAGGAATGCGAGGAACGGCTCCCTCCGCTCGCCGAGGCTCCTCTGGCCAGCGACCGCCCCGAGGGGCTTTGCCCGGAGGAGAGGCCTGTGGGGACGGTGACACAAGGCTTTTGCTGTGATTTTCCCTCCCAACCTGGTGTTTTTAGCATGCCCCTGCTCACAGGAGAAGCCCCACTCAGGGGGCTGTTCTTCCTCCACTCCAGTTTTAGTTAGAAAAGGGCATTTTTCTAAGGCCGTAAGAATCAAACCTTTCTGTTCGTGCCTCACGGAATTGCTCCGAGGGCTCCACGGAAGCCCTGGGGATTCTGTGTGTGCCAGGTGTGGAGCAGAGCAAAGGTGCACAGAAAGAATTTTTTTCTCCCAACCTGCAGACATCTGTAAAGGATTATGGGAGGCTGTGGGATCCTAGGGTAAAAGCCAAACCCAGATATGCCTCCAGATTTCACAGATGGTTTTCTCTCCCTTTTCACAGGCCAGACCAAAACCTCAGCTCAAACATTTGAAACCTGGGGCCCATGTTGGCACTGGGCTGTGCAGTTTTGCCCCTTTGAGTCACAAGGCTGTGTGGATTGGCAAAACAGTGAGGTGGAAAAAACCTGCATATTATTTCATAAAAATTCAGCCACGGTAAGTCAGGAAACCATCTTCAAGCACAGCCTTGCACATTCCTCCTTACACATCTGTAACCATTTGAACACCCGTCAAGCATAACCTGAGATTGAAACAGATGTTGGTTACACTCATTAGGATTATAAAAATTCAAGATGTGAATTAGCAATAAGGTCTTTGTAAGAGGTGGTGTGAAAACTGGCACAGAAACCCTACCACCTCAAGAGTGTATTGCTGGCATCTTTTGGGTAATAGTCACCACTTGATTGGTATTGTACCTGGAATGGATGATGTAACTGTTCCTGTAATCTTTTCAGAACTTTTTAGTACTTTAGCATTTATCCTTAAAAAGATGTATGACTATACTGTCCAGACAAAAGGACAGTAGTGCCAATGAACAAGATCTACCTCTATGTTTCCATATTCTCATTGTGGGGTAGGGGTAAGGACTGTTCCTGACATGGACATCTTTGACCATGTCAGGGTAGGTATCATATTCTCCATATAGGGACCAACTTTAAGTGTCAACCATAGTGCTACAGCAGTTCCATCAGCGAAGTCATGTAGGCCAAAGTAGCTGTATCCCCTCTGGGGCCAAGAGCTGGACATGGCAATGTGTCTCTTCTGATTGGAAATGGCATGTCTCAGTGTCAAGCCAGAGGTCCCAGGGAGGTAGGTGAGGCTGATTGCTGCTGTCTCAGACACAGCAGAAAGAAAAGTACAAAACCCATTGCAAGCTCCCCATGGTTAATTAACACTGTGAACTGAATTTCCATGAGCTTTGGATGGGGCTACTATAACTATCCAACAGCTGGCTCTCTGGAGAAATAAGCCTAGTCATAAGCCTGTATTCAAACAGGCTAATGTGTATAGACAATATTGTTCATATCAGAATTTTCTAGAGATCAAAGTATTTTATGTCATGAAGCAGACTAGAAAACAAATTAAAAAGCCATTAAAACTCTTTAGCTGAAAATGTAGCTGTCGTTAAGAAGTGGCATCTTTTTCAACACAACTGTTTTGTGTATATTTTTATTCAAAGTTAGATTTCCTGACTTGTCTGAAAAGATGCTTTACTTCCACAATCAGT
The DNA here is from genome assembly GCA_013390005.1 of Calyptomena viridis. NCBI lineage: Eukaryota > Metazoa > Chordata > Aves > Passeriformes > Eurylaimidae > Calyptomena > Calyptomena viridis. The sequence goes on from WEIV01006696.1 coordinate 864,220, forward strand.
GAAAAAACTGACACAGGTCAATGAGAAGAAAACAGATCCTCCTTGAGGTCATTCGGCTCAATGGAAGAGAGCCAAGGTGCATCTGTTTCAATGAGGACAGGAGGTTTGGAAAATTGCTAAGGAGACCATCATCTTAACAATATATGAACATGGAAGTTTCATCTAATCTCATTGGAGTCTGTACAGCTGCCTGTGGATTTTAGTAGAGAACTATATAGTTGTACTTAGCATGTTTGATCTTGAAATCACACATAGGCAATAAATACAGGATCCCACACTGCCATTTTCAGTGTCACTTTCCAAAGAACTGTGCTTTAACAAGGTTTAAACTGCAGTTTGAATGTTTTCACAAGTGTTTTACAGTGTTGCCACTTTGCCTTTGGGAATTAGTTAAGATGTGCTTTGCAGAGCATGGAATCATAGGACAAGGCAGTAAACCCTGTAATAAACACTTGTCCATGCTACAACCAAGCTGTTCTCAGCAGTGTTTAAAAGAACCACATTTGTGACTACGTGCCATAACAGAGAAGGGACACAGCTTGAAATTATTTTTTAAAAGTTAAGTCCCTTTAATTATTCATTATTCATAGCATAATTTACAAAATGTAATAGGAAATGAAACTAAAAATCAGGGTTTCTTTTTTTACTAACAAACTTTAAGTGTTGAGTATAGGCATTAAGTCCTCCTTTCCATGTTACAGGAATATGACTAGCTTGTTTCAACAATCAGTTAAAAGTGAGGTAGAAGCAGCCTTTTAGTTAATAGAAATAGTACACTGCAATTCATAACAGTCCATAAGACTCGAGAAAATGGATAACTTTCATTGGCAGACTGAAAGCTACCAACACTACATTGCTTTCAATCTGTAGTGATGTGTTTTTGGTAGGACATCAGCTTATTGATTCACTAGTAGTCATATTTCCAGACAGGTATTTATCTTTCCCTGTTTTTTATCCTCCCTATTTGTACGGTTGTCCTAGATGTTATTATTGTTGTAAATCTATTTTTGTTCCCATGCATCATTATAATCACCAGGTATATAAATGGCTTTGCTCTTCCAGCCTGTCTGCTATCTGGAAAAATTCACAAGTCCAGACCAGTGACTTCGTGCTGTCAGGTGAACACTGCATAGCTGAGTCATCTCAATATATCAGTGTGATGTTTACTGAGCTCAAGCAACAAACAGTGGGAAGACTGTGGCTTCAGGTTTGGAACTTAAATTTCACCACACATTACATTTAGAGAACACTCAGAGCCTCGTCACTAAGAGACTTCTGTCAAACTAAGGGGAAGAGTAATCTCAAAAAGATCAATTGTCTCTGAAAGCAAGCATATTAGAAGCTGCAAGAAGGAAACAATTTGGTATTCTACCATGCTGTTACAACTATCCCTTAGAAATTAATCTCTCTCTTAAACCATAAGAGCTGATGATCTGAACTATCCTGAGAAAACTTTGAAAAAGGAGGCTTAAAGAAAACTGTTAATTTGCAGGCAGTGTGGTGGTGCAAGTAGCAGGAAAACATGTTTTAGATTTGACCAAAGCAGGAGAAAATCCTCTGCAGTTATTTCCCCATCCTTTTTCTCTCATATGACTGAGAAACCCTGGGGAAAAGATTTCATGCCGTCATATACTGAAGGAAGAGAAAAGGTATTTAGCTGATAATGTTGTCCAAAGAAAACTTGTATCTAAGTGGTTATCTTTGTTTTAACTGTGTGGCTTGTTTTATTTTGTACGTAGGTTTGCCTCGGCTTTTGTTGTTTGCTTTATGTCTGTTTTTTTTTAAATTGAGACCTTGGCTTATTTTGTAAATCTGAGGCAGATACAAGGTGCTAGTATACCAAAAGAAAAACCTCTCTTGTCAAACTGTCTGCAGAGAAAGAAATGCAAACCTTGTCCTATCAAAACAGAACTTGATTTGGATTATAAGATTTGAAGGTTTCAATGGAGGAACTGGAAAATTAAAGAGTCACAAACGCTGCATAGAGTTACCAGCCACAAAATAAAAATTAAATAGAAACATCTCCTGCGGAGACAGGATTTGAAGAAACCAGCCACGACCCAATATGAGTTAAGCAGGAATCTCGTTTATTACCCACAGCATAGACAGATATACACCTCAGAAGGTTAGCATATTCCATCACCATTGGCTCAAAGTTATTTCGCTCTTTTATCATTGGCTATAGTTACAACACTCTCCACTCTGCCCAACATCCCATCCTTGCAGTGGTCAGTCCTCTTTGTTTATTCAACACTTCTCCATCCCAAGGGCATGCAGAGATGCCTCCCCTGACAATCTCCTTCAACTTCAAAGTGAAGAGGCCATATATTCTTTTCTGTTCTGGCTTGCCTACCTAGGGAATTAAGTTAGCTTGTGAAAATGAAGAGTGCTAGTTCCCTGTGTGGACACCCTTAGTTCAGAGATAATGTTATCTTCTCTAGTCCCTTTCTAAAGTGGATTCACACCATGTAATTCATCTGGTTTTGTGACTTTTTTCAGTTTGTATAAGCAACCTGAATCAGGTGGGATCAGACTCCTGCCTTTCAGACAGATGTCGTTCAGAGTAAGCCCCCCTCTGTATGGGGGCCACCTAACTGCTGCACTGTAAATTTACATCCCAGCCTGCTTCACAGTCACTCCAACCTACAGGCAAACAACCATGAGCATACAGAATGCTAGAGAGCTGGGAACCGAGAAATTACATTTTCATTTATCCATTTCTGCCCTGGCCATTTTTGGCCTTGAATTTCTTCCTAACTTGATGTCTGTGACATCAAGAGACTTCGTGCAATGATCCAGATCCTTCAAGCACTCAGAAACCTTTAAGGTCTCCTGAAAACTCAGTTGTAAACCACACAATTTGATAAGAAGGAATTCATTGTTCCCAGAATCAACATTTCCAGTTAACATCAGTACTCCAAAAGAGAAAGAGACAGCACATATTTTACCGACAGCTACGGAAACTGGAACTGAAACAAGACAAGCTTTAGCCAGTAAGATTTTCTGGCTAACAGGTTTTTCTTTTTTGCCTCCACTAATTTGCTTGCTACTCTGTAATTGAAGGTCACTGGTTAAGGAAAATGGTCCTGTTACCTCATGAGGAGCAGCTGCAATTTCATTGCTTTTGGTCTGACTTCATTGTGTATATTTGGACAGTATTAACATGGCACCAATTTTCCCTCCTTATGCTTTTCCATATATGCAAAGTTGTCAGGCCACGAATGATGCCATGCTTGGCCTTCAATGAATTTTGCATGGACATCTGAGGGGTTTTTTTGCTACGTGCTCTGAATTCAGATCTCTGACACTGGGTTCATTCAACTGTGAACCAGCTATTTGCTTGTGCAGCTTGATGGACAGCCTGTATAATTTACATCCAAATGGTTTCACCACCTGTGGATTGCTAGGCTCTCCCCTTTCAACTAGGAAAGTATTTATAGGCAGTTGTCATCTGTGACAAGAAGCTGACTGCTCCTTGGCACAGGACCTTGGCTGCTTCTTGTGACAGTAAACATCAACAGTACAGCAGGGGCCTTCAGTACCGAAGGGTCTGAAATATGGGTGAGATAAAAGGTTGGAACCTCAAGAGTAGAGTTGGCTGAGGTTGAGCAGAAGAACCACTATGAGAGAGTACAACCTACTAAGGAAATCAACCAAAAGCTGTATCTTTCAGATGCAAATATTAAGCAATCTGTATGACAGTTCTATGAGTTATGGAAATAACATTACAAATTAATTACAAAATTAATTTCAGGCACATAGTTTTTCTCCTTATCCATATGAAGTTTCTGACCTTGCCCTCTGTCATATTAATTAATACTATGCTCCTTTGAATTTCTCCAATATCCTTTCCTTTTCCCACTGAACTGAACTGAACTGAATTAAAGCACGCTGTCCACACCTTTGAGAGAGAGATGGTCTTTTCCATTACTAATTATCTTCATGTTTCTTTTCATGTGGCTTCTGACTACTTCCCCCTGCCACTGCTATTTCCCTCAACCAGCTCTATGTCTTCATCAGTACTGTCCTCTGTTCATAGCTCACTCTTCCTGAATGGAGTTTGAAGACTCTTTATTTACTAGTCTACCCATCCTCTCTGGGAGCAATGAGTGTCCGATGGACAGGCAATAAGTGTATGTAATATATTTGTAATATGTAGAATCATAGAATCATAGGATGTGCTGAGTTGGAAGGGGCCCATCAGGATCACTGAGTCCAACTCCTGGCCCTACACAGGACATCCCAAGAGTCACACCATGTGTCTGAGAACATTGTCCAAACACTTCTTGAACTCAGGCTTGGTGCTGTGACCACTTCCCTGGGGAGCCTGTTACAGTGTTCAGCCACCCTCTGGGTGAAAACCTTTTTCCTGATATCCAACCTAAACCGCCCTCAACACCACAGATATTATAAAAATTGAATGTACTTTTCTGCCTTCTACTTGCTGTACTTCTAAAAACATTTTAGAATTTCTTAAGAAAGTGTGCTGCCTATCTCAGACTTTGTGCAGCACCACCCACAAAAAGACCCATTTACAACTAAACATAGAAATAATCACAGTAAAGTAACAAAATCAATAATGAACACTCAATGTTTCCTCCCCAGAATGGCTATCAGAATTTATTTGAAATTCCTTGTACAATGTCAGCTCTGCAGCTCTGGCTTAAAACAAAGTGAGTGCAGTGGTGCAAGCCAAGAAAAAGAGGAGGGACCTTCACGAAGTTATATAGAAGAAATATGCAATTTGTGGATGATGGCAAAAGTCACTGGGAAAGTTTGCCACATCTCTGTAGAAATAGCACATGCTCATGTCCTAAATCCTATGAAGCACCTTTTAGGTACTTTTGCTTGTGGCCAGACTTCAGACATAATAGAACTTCTGTCCTTTTCTTGGCAGAGAAGGTTGAAAGCCAAAAACAGGAGGGGGAAGAAGGTGGAAGGAATTTCAGCCTCCTCAGGGGATGCATTCCAGCTGGTGTGGACTGTGCTACATCCTCCCTGGATGCTACAGTGCATTCCTTTGTTTCCTCTGACCAGACATTCTCTTTTGTTTAGTCCGTCAGTGCCCTGCAAATTATGTTGTACTTCCCCGGCAATGTGGAATGCATCATACAGTCCTTGTCTTCCAGTTCTGAAGTTTCCCCAGATTTAGCATTTTTATCATATGCTGCTCTTTACTCACTGTGTTAAAAGGACTTTTAATTATTGCTATTAATTTCTCTTATTCAGTACTGAGAAAGGAGCTAAATTAAGCTTTGGTGGAAGCCAAACTAACTGTCGACTTCATGCATATTTATTATTCATCACCTTACACGAAGCAGGGTGGCACCCTGAGAACAACCAAACAGATTCCAGCACTTCACCCAGCAGGGATCTGGGCTTTTAAAGAGATTGCCCAGTCAGTGATTATTGCCCACAAGGCAATGCTGTTGATTTAAATATTTTGCATCTACCATACTGTGCCTCAGTTAGCATTGTGTGTTTGCTGTATTCCATGCAATGTGAATTTTAAACATTGGGCATTTGACTTCTCTGAGTCTATATGTGTGTGCAAGATGCACCTCTTCCCTGAATCTGCCTTTATTCACCCCTCCAAAAATGCATAAAGTCCCCTCTCAGCTTGTTTCTAAGCTTGTCTGCTCCCAGCACTTGGGGATTTTGCTTTTGAGGCTTACCCTCATTTCTAGCTTCTGCTCTTTTCTTTTTTTCTTTTTCATGGAGATCTCTATACACTTCTGTATTTCTCAAGATAAAAGGATTCTTCTGGCCTGCTCTCAGAGTAGGCAACACAGCTTTCTCCTTTTCAATCAGGATTTGAGAATATCACTACTAGGAAGAATATTACAGAAGGAGCCTAGAGTCAGTGGTGATGGGCCATGAAACAGGCTTGTTTCAGTGAACGAGAAATTAAAGGCTTCTCCCAAGCTGAAGCAGATTTTTTTTAGCAGGAATAAAGTAGAATTTGCTAGATAAAATCTTGTGTCACAGGTGATAATGCCCGCCTGATCTTTCCTGAAATTTTGTAATAAGTGTTCAAGCAGCTGTGAGTTCAACTCGAGGAGAGAGAAGAATGGCTCCTTGGCTAGATCAGCTCTTGGACTGGCTTAGGACTCAAGAATCTTCAGAAGTGGAAAACAAAAAGGGAGGAAATGAACATTCACCCTATTAAAAAGGATTAACACAGAAGAGATGAACATACTTCTTCCTATGCAAAAACAAATATTGAAAACAAGAAATAGTAATAATAATAATATTTTTAAAGTGCCCTTTCAGTTAAAGAATTCAGTGCTGCTGCTNTCAGTGCTGCTGCTTTAAATTGTTGATGCTGACTGCACAAGGGAAACTAACACTGTTCTGATTTGCTATGAGAACTTCTCTCTAAAATGTAAAAACCTTTCTTATCAGTCAAAGCCTTTCTTTTCTCTGCTTCTGCCATCTTTCTCTTCATACTGCTATAAAAAGATTAGCAGTAAATGTCAATAAAAATAAAGGAAATATGGAAATACATAGAAACTGCTGCTCTGGGGTTTTTTTTGATTTTTTTTCCCTCTGAATTATTTTAAATAATTTTGATCTGCATCCAGAGCGGTTTATGGAGGCACAA
>WEIV01006699.1:0-13829 GCA_013390005.1 Calyptomena viridis
TCCATGAACTAAGAAATACACAGATCCAAAAAGCTGCAAGGAAGAGCAGTCACAAACACCAACAAGCTCTTGGATTTGTATAAATAGCTTTCCATTAAGTGCCATTAAAAAGAGTCATAAACCCCAGTTTATATTCCTGCCGTATGCTTCAGTTCCCAGTTTAGGCTTGGTTTGTACATAAAACACTTTTTGCTCTTAGGCAAACAAAGATGACTATTGGTTTCTTCATGGAACTCCACATGCCAAACTCTTCATAACCCAGGGACTTTATTACATGCATCCTCATGCCAGAATGTGAAATTACTGATCTGAGCTTCCACTTTTTTTTCTGCACCCACCTCTGGTAAGCAGAGCTTACAGTTCAGAAATACTCTGGTACAGGACCATTTCTATGGACAATGTAGGACTGCTTAACAAATAGAGGCATGACATTTATCACTCAACAACAACAAATCCCGGTTCTTCTGTATTTTCAGTATATCTTCAGTATTTTTGTGAAACTACATATTGAGAATACAGTAATTATATTAATTTATGAGAACAGACACCTGACAAACCACTGGGGCTAAAAGGGCTGGAATTCATGCCTATTCCTTTCAAGTTCAAACCTTCCATTTCCATATTCCCAGCAAAACAGCATAATGGAATCTTTCCTGTTAGCCTAGTTTCCCATTATTATATTTTTCAAAATCTATTCTGCAGAGACAACCAGAAAGGTTGGGGTTTTTTTCTGTGAAAGATGACCATGAATTTTCCTCTTCAAAACATAAAAGGTCTGTAAAACAGAAGATGTAAATTGATAGAACTGTCAACTTCAAAGGACAGATGAATCCCATATTGCCCCAAGGAAGACTATTTGGGGCCAAGTCACAGGTGATTTCCCTTTAAAATACTCTTATATCTGAATGAGTCTTTGAAAACATTTTGATAAGCAGAGCAGGGTGAGGATACAACAGATAGATTTCCCCTCCTGGGTTATAAGGGGTTGTCCTGCTTGCTGACATTTCAAAGAAAGAACTTTTCAGACCTAATTTTAACCATTATACAGCAAAGTAGCTCAGGTTCTCACAGGGCAAGTTTGCCTGACTGCCTCTAAGGCACACAAAAACTTGTATTCCATTGGAAATTGCTAAAATCATCTTTACCCTGGTGTTGCCACACAGGTGCAAGACATGCATATGATATAAGTCAGAGGAAGGCATCAAGGTCTGGAATGTCCCAAGAATTAAATCAATAAACTAAATTACTTAACAGCTTCTTATGTCCCTTGTATACACTCTGAGACAACGTTTCTCCACAAGTATAGTGGGAGACCAAGTCAGCTTCCATCAGTGCTCTCGGAGGCTGGGACTCCTTGGGGAAAAACCTGCTCTTTGAACTGTGTGACTGCTACAGTGGTATGAGTCTAGATTCTTAAGGGGAATTCGTTCCACCTCATTCTCTAAATCTACAGAGAGAACCTGGTAAGAAGTACTCTGTTGAAGAAAGTAGCAAATAACTTAGGGTGTAGTAAAAGGGTTCATATGTATTTATTCAAAATGAGCTTTATAACTGACCCTTTATTCATAAATTCACTGAGTAATACATTCATCAAAAATACGTTCCCATTAACTTTTTTTTTGACAAATATTTATCCTGTACACAAACATCTGTGTGATAATAGCAAGATACCCTGGCTAACATTAATTGAAGCAATACCAGTTGATTAGTTTGCTATCTTTATCTATGCCAGTTCAGGATTTTTATATCTGAATTTAACAAAGTCATTGTTACAAATGCCTTTCACAGAAAATTTTTTGATAATAAGACTCATGGATACAAAGAGTGCACATGGAATAAAGCCTTTTGCATCCATGAAACTGTCCTGTGACCACCTTTACAGAACACGGATTTGGGTTTAGAAAAAAATAGCCAAATAACTTTCTTGCAACCCAAAACTATTTTAATTCCTCTCCTTACAGAGCACAAAGAAGCATTTTCTGTCTTAACAGTCAGAACAGTGGTCGGTATCCAACTAAATGGCAAAGGAAATGATGCATAAAGAAGAAAATTTAATGCAGCCATGGATCACTCCTGACACTTTCAATTAAGGTTCTGTTTAGTTAAGCACTTACAAATTTTAACGAGCAGTTTTGCAAAAAAATAATTAAAAAATTTCCAGTTTTCTTAAGTTGTCTGACTTATCGAAAAAACCCAACATGCATTGTATTTGTATTTTATCATTTTCATATGTTTTACTTTCAGATAACTGCATTGCAGAGCAATACTAAATTCTGATGCTGAATTCTTCACAAACTAAGTGCTCTATACAGTTTGCTCTTCTTTCTATTGGGAACACTTGCATGTCAAGATTCTGAAATTTGCCTTATTAGCACAGTCATTTTTTAATAATTCTATTCCATGAACAGAGGATTACTCCATCTACATGAATGCATCTAGTAAGAATTGAAAATCAACTTTAAAACTTAAAATGTCTCCATAATTAAAGCAGAACCTAAGAAAATGTTTAATGTGAACTTCAGCATATTAGTTTCATCTAATGCTCTCCATTCTGGTATTTACTGAGAATGTGTGTCATTATGATATAGAAAAAATCTTCATGGTATTTGCTTTCACCCATTTTACAGCAGTATTTGTAAAAACATTACATCGTTGAATGTGCTACTTTGAAAACCTCCATCTTTCCTTCCAAAATAATTTTAATTTCTGCTATTCTTGAATTTCTCAATTAGCCTGCCAATGAAACCTTGACTGTTGGAGGGAGTTTAGAGGTAGAGCACAATTTTATTTTTAATTCTTCTCGGATGCATCAAACAGGTAGAATTCTTTCCCTGTCAAAGACTGGCTTGATGGCTGATAATGAGATCCACCAGGAACAAGAATCAGCACAAAACACAGGGATTGAGACAACTTTGTTTCAGAAAAAGAAAACAAAACAAAACAAGACAATCCTACAAACCTCAGGCCTGACAATCCAATTCATTCTGCAGCATCTCACTCTGTATTTCCTTGCTTTAGAACCCACAAAGGAGAACCAAAAGGAATCCACACTTCACAGACCACATTAAAACTATGATTACTCTGACAATAAACATGTATAAAAGCACAAACAATCTTATTACAGTAGCAATTTATGATCTCTTGAAGATACATGCACCCGATAACCAAACTTCTCTAAAGTACTGAAGGCATCAGTAAATGCAGTAAGATGTTCTATGACACTAAAAACACATTTTCACTCCAGCAGCATAAAAACCCTTTGAGCTTTATCCAGACCTCAGTTTAAAGACTCAAAATTAATAGAGTTATAAACATCAAATTAATTAATACATTCTGGAAACTCATTCTTGTGGTATGAAAGTCACTACACTGAAAAATTAAGGCCTCGGTTGTACAATGTCATTAACAGTGTGTAAATACAATATCAAGTCTATAACTTTTATGATCATCCTTAAGTGCCTCAGATACCCAAAACCCAAAGACTTATGTCAAAAGTTTTTGCACCTTACTCTAAGTCCTTAGCACCATGTGCTGTCATTTAGTTCTGCCTGAGGAGACTGAATTATATGTGCTATACCCATTAGAAAATATTTGCAGTATTAGCTAAAATACAGAAAAAACTCTATAATTAAAAATGTGCAATTACTGTATTTCAACAGCAGTTTTTTACTGGAAAAAACCCCACAATTTGCAGACAATCATTCCTAGGGCATTTCACAATTTCACCATTTACAAACATAATTTCTTTCAAAAAGGCTTAATGTCCCTTTTGAAGTCGTTCAGGAAATTTGCCCAGGTTTAATTCACTGAAAACATAGGGGATTTTAGTCATAGCACAAATATTCCAACAGTTTTGCATTTCCCATTAAACAGAAAAAATTTCTACACCATCTAAAACGAGAGTAATGGAGTACCTATTCTCACAAAAATAGCATGTGCTCTTAAAAACAACTACTGTTTTTATTAATTTCAATATCGACTTTAGAATAGTTTAAATAAATAGTGACCTACATTATCATACTTTAAATTTTTCTCCCTCTCAATTCTTCTCAAACACAGCCTGAAGAACGTGCTTGTTGAAAAAGCAGGAGTGTGCAATTTTTGGGTTATGTCCCATTGATAAATCTCAGTTGTAGAGATTTTGCAAATAACTTTGCAAAATCAGAGAAATTGTTATCCACAGGGCAATTAGATTTCACAAGAAGCATGTTCCCTGATTAAATTCATGTGCATGCATTTATGGTATGCAGGACACTATCCTGATCTATCCTCCAAACCATAGCTAAGATCTGAGCAAAAACATCCTGTCCCTGTTTAATAGCTTGCTGCTGTTAGTGGCATCAGAGCTATTATAGATCCAGAGCTATTCACACAAAAAAAATGTGATTTGTATTTCAGAATCTCTGTGTACTTTTAAGGGAAGAGAGACAGTGATTCGTATCAGGAACCAAAACCAAACAAACAAAGGAGAAAAAAAACCAAAAGCTACAAGCTACCCACAGCTTTCCTTTTGGAAAATAAAAAGTTTTCAAAGGAGATAGATCAGGGCTACTTTCTCTAGTTGCTATTTTCATTCTTAGGAGCACTAATGCACTATACAAATATTACAGAATTAATTCCACCTGTAAGTTTAAGCCTCCTGCTTCCAGCAAGGTTGATTACAAAAAGACATTTATGCTTGCTTGGAAAGTAGTCAGACAGCAGAAATTGGCTTTTAAGTCTGCAAAATTTTTACAGTCATATCCAAGAACTTGCACTATTTGGTGCTCTCTCTACAAAGGAGCCTTCCAAATCCATCACCAATATATTACCTTTGTGCTGTAAGAGATGATTTAACTTCTGTAATAACGCCTTCACTTGGCTTTGAAAGATCATTAATGAAGGCAGTTATTGCAACATCAACCTCAGAAACACCATTAAAATATATCAATATATTTATTCATGCATAAGGTTGATATTGCAACTCTTATTATCAGTGTACTGCTTTGCTAGTCAAAATTTTTAGAAGTGTTTAAAAACTTACTTGGTTAACAGCTGCCTACAGAAAGAGTCCATGATCACTCTTTATTCACTTCTCATTAGAGTCCAAAATTCTAACTACATAGTATCATTTTTTGTCCTTTTTTTTCCCATTTAAGACAGGTTCCCAGACTTCAATATCACATCTTAGCTTATTTTCTATTTCTGGGATGTGTATTTAATACAGCTTATTCACTACCAGTGCCAACATGCTGACATACCACAGAGTTTTTTGCATGAAAAACAATACTTTGTCCCTTGTGTTCACGCAACTAAACAAGTTTTTTTGTTAAGCAGAATGTTTGTGCCTTCCTATTTCTCACAGAAATCTATTATAAAAGTTACCCAGCACAGCAATTCTATTTTAGTTGATGCTACTCAAAAGAGACCACCAGGCTGAGCAATGTCAGGCTTCAGGCAACTGAAGAACAGCTAACCTAGCAGTGCAGGCTGAATAATATACTACATTCTAAAAACCTTGTATGCATAAATATAGCCACGCCTTAATTATATCCACTCTGTTTAAATATAATTCTAGTTATCTCTATTATCATAACTGCTTCTTCTATCCATTTCTGCTCGCTGAAATCCCCACAGCCACAATGACATCAAGCCATACTTGGAGTGAGCTGGAATGCTCACGTCTGAAAGGTGCCACTGGGTGACCACCTGAGATCACTTTTCTTTGAAATGATCACTGGGGTAAGGAACCCAAGCCACAACTTCAAAGCCAGCTGAGCCCATCTCCCAGTTTTCCCAGGGTGTGTCACGGCTGACTTTCTGATAGGGATTCAGCTCTGCTTCTTTCCTTAACCCTGAGCCACAGTAACTGCATTACTGAGGTGGGAGTGCCTAATTAGTTTTGGAAATGGTGCAGAACTTCAGGAAGAGTAGGTTGGCTTGTAACACCCAGGACAGAATGCATCAGACAAAGGTATTCTCTGCCTATAAGCCAGCTCACTGAACTAAGTGACTCAAAAGAGACTATGAAAATCAATGGTCTGATGCCCTTAAGCTGTTTTCAGATTTGCAACAGCTGTTCATAACATAACAGCCCAATTGCCATCCTGGAATCACTAGGTTGCAAGAGATCTCAATAGTCCCCATCCCACACAAACTGTGTAGGAATTTGAATCTGATGTCAAACAGGACAGCAGGGTTCTGCAACTGCAGCTGCTGGCAACAGTTCTGTCCCCTTCTTCACTTCCTTGGAGAAGCACAGACATTTGCTTTGGAAGATGAACAGTCCCACAGAAGTCAGCAACATGGCTCACATGCTCAGTGTCTACTACTTTTTGTGGCTCTTTTTTCCTCACAGAAGTGACAGGAAATACATCTAGAGAAAAAGTCCTGAAACTTAAATGGAACAGAAAGTTGCTCGATATTGAAAAAATATTAAGAGAAAGTTAGTCCGCTCAACCAACACTAAGTTGCATATGGATTCTGGGCTGATCTAAATGACAGATGGCAAATAACATTTGTTAATGACCTAAATCACTGTGAACTGACACTGGTCTCACACAAGTGTCAAGATTATTATTCAATATTATAAACAAAGTCTAAAGAGTTACCATATCAGACAAGATTTTTGTCAATCAACTCCAGCATGCTGCCTCCAGCAATAGAAAAGACACTTATGCTTAGGAAGAAAACCAACCTTTATCTGCAGTGTACTTAACTGGCCTCTAGTTGAATTGCCACTACTTTCTGTGCTGACTTCTTTCCACAGACACTCATTCCACTGGGAAAAGTCTGCAATTGGGGTATTTTGGAAAAGGACTACAGTACAGGAACATACAATCATTCCTCAGACCAGGGACTGTGGTCATTTTGCACACTGTAGATGGGGCAGACTAACTCCAAAATAAGAGGAAAGTGGCCAATGCAAATGTTATTGCTAAGAAGCTAAAGTGCATTCAAACAAACAGTATTTAGAGCAAAGCTCATCAACCAGGTGTTTTCAGAGAAAACTTTCCTACCTATTTCAGTTCAGCTCAGCAAATACTAGCTGACATGAAAAGCCAAGAAAACATTGCCAAATTATGAGGAAAAGTCTCAGTACTCTCACTAACTGTGGAAAAAGAGATATGACTTTCTTAAAAGAATTTATTTTCTTTTTAAATAAGGAAGTAATTAAAGCAAGACTTGATAAACTGCTTTATTAAAAACATTCACTAGCTTTCTCCGAAACAGAGACTTGGGCAAAAGTATTTTCCCATTATTTTCCCATTTATTAAACCAACCAAGTTTTCACTTGTTAGGTACATTACATTATGTCTAAACACCTCCTTTGATTTGTATAGCTCAAGACATCTTTGAGATCTACCCTGGAACACAGCCTTCCACGCTACCATAAAATAAGCGCGTAACGATCCACAGCTTTACTCTGTGGCTGATGTAACATGTGAGTCTGACCAGCACTGCCCTTTGGTTTTAACAAGATTTTCACTACTCAGCACACAGGGCAGCATAAACTGAGCGACTGAACTAATCAGCAGGTGCCTTCACTTCATCAGCTTCAACTGGCCCAGGAAATGGCAAACACCACTGCAGCTCTGCCTGTGCCACACACAGCAGGCTCCGACGCCGGGCCCTGGCAGCAATGCCTCCATTTAACAGAGCTGGAAAGCCTCACTTGACACAGGCAATATAGCAAACACCAGGAGAGATCTAGGACACAGACATATTCACAAAAATATTTCATTCCAGTAGCTTTTTGATTAAGCCATAATGCAAAATACACCCATCACATATGAATTAAGGCCTGCTGCAATTAAGAGGATGAACTATATAGACAGCAATTGGTAATTTCACTCTTCTAGCTATGCCCTGACAGACGTGGCTGGCTGTACCTTACAAAGCTGAATTAAGTAGTTCATCTAAAAGAGAGGAAATTAAAATTGGCCAGCAGGCTTGCTTCTGATGATTCCACCTCAATTAGACATAATTATTTCAGGTCCTAGCACCACAGTCTGAAGACACAGATCTCAACTAAGCGATTCCAAACAGCTCACCAGTTTCCTTTGCTCTTAAGTTTTATGAGGTGTGCACGCTCCACATACGGATGTTCGGGTGTCTTAAGGAAAGTTTCTCTTGCAATGTGCTGCCTGCAGGAAGCTGGCTCTTACCCATGGATGGCAGATGGCATCATCAAAGCAGCACAGCTGTACTGTAAGTAACTCCTACACTAAATGAATTACTGCCTCTGCTAATGGCAGTCACTGCCTCAGAAATGAAAACAACAGAATCCAAAGGAAGTGGAAAGGCAACTGGACAGCACTGGAGGGGAATGGATTGCTTCATCCCCTCTGTTGCACACCCCTGGTCATTCTGCCAAGTGGTAAGTGTTCCCAGACTGAGAAGGCTCTCACACGGTCAGTCAAGGTATTCAGGGCACTTTTTGAGTCCAGGGACTGGAAGTCCTAAGCTGTCCAGCACTGCTGTATTTTTCCAGCAACAGAGATGACACAGAGAAAATCACTCTATGCCCACTAATATAGGATGGGGTCTTTGTTCTCCAATTCTGTTATGGCAACACCCATCAAGAATTTGCTTAACCACTGCTCAAAACAGAGTCCTACTGCTGATCTACTCTCAAAGGATCTGCCTGGGCACTACAGTGGCCATCCCAGTGCTGCCCAGTGTGCTCTACATCCCTCACAACCAGTCCTGCCTCCTGACCTACCTTCCAGGTACAGCAGCCAATGCTGACACATATGAATCTCTCTGCTGCCAGGTTTAAACAGGCTCTGATGTTTCCAATACATGACAGAAAACCTTCTGCACATCAGCACCAAAATCCAAGTTGTGCATTCCATGGAAGACAGGCACATCATCGACGCCATACTACCCATGTACAGCATTTTGTAGGAAGAAAACAGGTAATCTATTTATAGAGAAGATTCTCCCAGGTCACCTATTCCAATGACATACATGTAAATTTCTGCATACTTTTCCCTGTAAAATAACAATGATGGTGGTAGGCACATGAGTTATACTCAGATAAAACTGCTACAACACAAATACAAATGAAAAGGCTAAAAGCAATTTACTAGTATAATAAAAAGAAATGCATTTTACATCACAAAATGTATTTCAGTATGTAAGGGAGGCAAAGCTGTATCGATACCTTTTCAGAAATTATTAGGTGTGCTCTTTTTGTTGTGAATAAGTACTATTTAACATTGTAAAATATCCCTTTTTATTAAGTGGTTCACAGACCATGAACAGGTTGAGCTTTGTTGTGGTCACACTGTGACTTCAAAGCCACAGACAACTCCTGGAACAAACTGGAAATTAAACTACTACGCAAATATCAGCATTTGAAAATGAAAATAAGCAAAACACACACACAAAAAAAAAAAAAAAAAAAAAGGAAAGAAAGAAAACATCAACCTTGCTTTAAGAACATCTTGTGGCAAATCAAGGCTGAATGCATTCCATTATTTTCACATAACATCAGCCAGGAAGCCAGTAGGCAAATCTCCTTATTCTGTCCACGGAGAAGACAGCTGAACAAACAGAACCAATAAACTCTAAGTCTTTGCCCCCTGCAAAAGTGCATCCACACAAAAGTTTGGTGGGGAAAAATGAGCTACTGAAGCATTGGTGATGAGTGGGAAATAATCAACTTTACCAGAGGATTCTGACTGACTTACACTTTTTCAAAGGAAGTCAGTCAATGTGAGAGGCTGGGGATAGGTACATGGAAAAGTCCAGCCTCAGATCCTCAGCACACTACACTAAGCCAACAAAAACTCAGACCAACAAAGCACAAGAGAAAAGCAAGAGCTTTCCATAGGTTGTTTGCTGTGTCTTTCACTGGAAAAAAAAAATTTTAAAAAAGCTATAGAAGGATTCCACGTGTAGCAAAGGGGGAAGTCCTGCATCTCTCACTGTTTACTTCTATTGTCTAAACATGTCCTGTTGTGGGTTTTCAATCCCAATAAAATTTCAAATGTTCAAACCGATCATAGAATTCCCTATCCCCAGCACAAATCAATTATTTCACTGTTCTGTTGAAATTTAAATCACTTAAGAAACACATCTTCTCTTTTGATAAATGCATCACGTTTCTGCATAGTCTGCACACCAAATAAATCATAATTTATTTTGTTTACATCACTATCAGGAAAAGAGATTGTCCTAAGTTTTTAAATGTGACTGCAGAGAAAATGTTAAATGGTTGACAGGCCTTTTGATTCTAGATTTGTATTTGTTTACGTAAAATCTACTTTCTTCATAGAAAAGAACAGAAGTTGTCCTTTGTCAAGAGTAAGTAGCAAAACAAATTTGATGTCCATACGCAATTCTAAATGCCATCTGAAAACCAGCTGCAGTGATAGTTAATGACTATATAAAATATTGTGACCAGCCAAACCTGATCAAAACAGACTGCCCATTTTCAGATTTATTTTTTAATCTTTTCATTCATCCAATTCACTATATATTGCAGTTATTAGAGGAAATACTTTAAGTTTTTCCAGTATGGAAAACAAGATAGACATACAACTTCTTCATCAAAGAAAGTAGAATTGTTCCACCATTTGTATTGACAGAGGCAAGAAAAAATGATTGCTAAAACGAAATACTAACCTGCAGAAACAACCCTTTCTGCAGCTCTCAGACCTGTCAGCATGATGGTTGTTCACTTCTGCTGTTAACGTTGTTCACTTCCACATCTGAATTTGCAAGATGCACATATTAATTAGCTACTTTAGAATATACTTGGACTATTTTAATGCTGTTCTTGCCTTACAATTTCACCAAAGTCACAATAATTTCAAACACTTACATGGCCAGAATCTTGAAAATGCATTCTATTGTTGGCATGCCTTGAGGATGCTGCATGCTAAAACATCTCCATTATGAATTTACAAAGATTTAAACTCTTAAGTATTGGCTCATTAGAAGATGAATTATCCTTTAAACTCGGAATAACACACTTTCCCCAAAGGTAAACTACAGTGCACATATTCTTATTAATTGCAATGTTATGTCCCTCACGGAAATGAAATGCTGAAGACTTTTAAGATGACTTTTGAAGAAATTAACTGGTTTCTAAACTTCCATAATCATAACTGCCAAAAGTCCTAATAGATAAAAATCTTAATATTGTGAAGAACACCTTGGAATTTCTCTATATATTTACATAGCTTAGTCCTGTTCTTTGGATGTTCCCCAAAGTCAACAGATAGGCACAAAAATATACCTAACAGAGAAAGGAGACAGGCAGAAAACTTTTAGAAAATGGAACAGAAAATGTTCAAACTCCTCCCTCCCACTGCTCATCTTGCAGAAAGAAAATGAGATTCAGTAAAGATATGAACTACCTACAATAGTATGGTTTCACAAGCTAATATAAACCCACAGTTACATTGTCAGTGGCATAAATTAATATGAGTTACTACTTACTGCAACTGGGATCAGAATCTATCCTCTAGATGATGAAGGTGGTGAGCAATTATTCAGTACTTATTAGTGCTAAAGAAGGGAGAGCAGTGATTCTTGTCTTTGTTCTTTCCAGGTGCCTGACAGAGCACAGGTAATCCATCAGTCTGGACTGGTGCAGGTCACAGCTTAGAAACAGATTCTCAGGCAAAGTTAGGGATGCCCCTGAAAACCAGAAGTTCATAAGCATCTGGCTTCTTATCAACCCTTGAGTAAGACACCAAACATGGATGGTTCTCTCTCTGCAGATACAAGAGATTGCTTCACAATCTGTGTCTTATTGAGACAGAGTAAATCACCCAAGGCCAACTGCCACACAGCCAGCAAATATCCCTGAAATCTGAATATTTTTTCTTTTCCCCTCTTTCCACTTCTTTGTGTCAGAAAACATTAAACTCATTAAGTACTTAATCATGTTGAAACAAGAGCAAGAACAGATCAAAGAGCTAACTGCAGTAATTGGAAAGTCTTGGATCCATCCCAAATGCCAGCGGATCTGCACACGGCCTTAGCCCAGTGCTGCTGGACACACTGCACTGTTCAGAAGGTACAAAGTGCAGACTTGAAAGAAAGGTGGTACCTCAGCCTCGTGCACTCAGTCCCACATGTCTCCCTAGGAAATAAATCTGGAGTCAACCTGCAGAAAAGTCAGCATAGCAAAATTTAAGTTTGCCCACGCTATAAGAAGGAATCATGACGTATTCTAAAAAACACAATAATTAACCAAAAGAACTACATCAAGGTACTAAAGAGAATTGCTTTTATTTTGTTTCCCAACGCCAAGGGACTGAGCAAGAAAACCCACTGAAAGTCTGTTACTATCCTGAAAAACAGAATAGGCCTAGAAATACAGGATGGCTGAAGAGTTTTAGTACACTTCTTGCTGCTTGGTGACCATTTGTATTTCATTGTGCATCTCACAGGAAGTTGGTGCCTCAAAAGGCACTCCTATGGCTGTCCTGTATCAATGTTATTTCAGTAATGGATTTGCATACATTTTTCTACATTTAATTTTCCAGCTTCACAGAGAATGAAAACGTCTTAAAATTAAAAGTTTAAAGTGATCAGCTATCTGGTTAGCAACTCTTATACTCCAAAATATATGTTTGCATGACACTAATTAGTACACTAATTTCCTTGGATTTCACCTCCAAGTCTGGAGATGTCTTTCTCTTACGGACTAAAGAAGGACTAGAGAGAGATGCATATACACAGAAACATTCACAGAAATATTACAGCAGTCAACATCTAAATGGGTGGATGGTTTGTGGAGTGAGGCCAATTCTCTACCCTAACTTCTACAGTCTATTACCCATTCCTGTTTGTTATTACAATATCCATGACTCCCTGGAGCAAACAGAATCTGCTGTTATAAGGAATACAAAGCAGGCACTAATAGCACACAGAGCAAGGTGAGATGCAGGTCACGAGAAAGCAAAACCTGGAAAAAAACCCCACAATGTACAAGCTCTTTTTGGTCTTACATTCCATAATCAGTCATTTTCAAGAGCAGTGTATGATATATGGCTACCTACATCATCCAATTCCCTTGGAGTCTCATACCACAGTAGGGAACAATCAAACCCTAAAAATTGTGTCCTGAAAGTCTTCCAAGGGCAACATGTCTGTTTGCTTAAAGACACTTAAGCACAACTAATTTATTTGCTCCCCTCCCCACCCTCAACTTCTTAAATAGTAGCTCTGTGAAAAATCAAGGGTAGCTATGACTCTGAACATCAGAGTTGTTTAAGACTGGGTATGTGTAGAAGCAGTACCCAGACAGATTTGGCTCACTTATGCTGTCAGNCTGTCTTTATTTAAGAATAAAATCACTAAAGACTAAATTTAAAATGAAAAAAATACTTCTGTCTTTTTTTACTTTGATCATCAAAAATTAGTCTCCAGTCTGAATTTTCTTAGTCTAAACACTTGCATCTTGCTATACTTTACATCTAATGTACCTACAATTACTTCTCACTCATTTAAATACTCTAGCAAAGGATGCTAAGAACAGCCTTTAACCTGTTTCTTTCAATTAAAAAAGAGACATCAAGTCTCTGACTTTAAGAGACACTGCTAGTCATGGTGTCTAGGCCCTTAGTAATCTGTGACATCAACTCAGCAAACAAGAACATTTGACAAAAATCAACCTTGATATCATAGCTTCACCCTGAAGAAAAAAGCTTCACAAACAATACCTTGCATAGCAAATATGTGGCTGTTTGTATGCCACAGGCTGACAGCATGTATTAAGAGAAAACAAGATTAGATGAAAAGTCTGACTTTGATTTATTTTTCCCTGCTAGCATTCCAAAGCCAATGCCAGTGTTGGAAAGAAAAAACAAACTGAATTCTCTACA
>WEIV01006699.1:32096-52306 GCA_013390005.1 Calyptomena viridis
TATTTCTAGGAATACTTCCAAGTGCTACCAATGATACACACATTTTCATACACCTGTGGAAGTCACAGATATTATAAGGTAACACAGACCACTAGTCAGGACAGAGAAACTGCTCCACAGCAGTTTGCCTTCAAGTTTCACATCTGTTACAGTCAAATAATTGACAGGCATGCAAACTGACCTGGCATGTCTCTCATTTGGGGCTAAGAATGTGCTGCAGGAATACACTCACTCTTATAAAATGCATTAGAACATTCATGATGGGTCTCTTGAGTATTCTTCCTCAGAATGTCAAAGACACTTTTTTATCATATGTGAATCAATATTCATATTTGAGACTTTTATAATTATAAATTAGAACTCTTGCTCTTCAGTGCTGGTCATAGCACAGCTCTTGATGACCACAAAGGGATTCACCTACAGCATGGAGCAAAATCCTGTTCAATCATTAGTAATCTTTTCTAACCAGAACCATACTTTACAGACTTCTCACCAGTCAGAAGACTTGAGGGGTCTGAGTGCCAGAGTGAAAACACAGAACTGTGAGAAGACCCAGCAGCTAACCACAATAAAAACACACCAGTGAGTCCCATTAGGATATCATATAAGAACTTAGCATTCTCTCATGAAAACGAGCAAGATTTTACAGGTGGGGATTTCAGGCAGAGAGATCAAGGATTTAAAGTCTATGGCAGGCTTTAAAAGCCCGTGGCAGAACACAGATGCAAACCCAAATACAGTCTGTCATCTCTTGAACCAATCTTTGGGATTCTGTTTTTGGATCTTTGAAATTCTTTAGAGGAAAGGAAAAAGAAAAAAACAAAAAAGAAAAAGGGAATTGCGTGGATACTTCTGAGAAAAACAGAATGGCATGTAAGGCAGCTGTGGGAGTATTAGAAGATCCTGAGAGTAAAGATAAAGCAAGAAAAAGTACATATTACTTTGAGCCTTAGAAAAGTCTGGACTTAACTCATAGGAAAGAAGACTGAAGGTTCCTAGTCACTGTAAAGAAATGCTACATTAACTGTACTACGAAGTCATGAAATTTGGTTTCTGTCCACATCAAATCACACTAAAAATGCATTTCACCATGGGATGAAGTTCAGCTATTTAATCTACAAACAATGCCAATTTTTTTACAATATGTATGTATATTGTCTACTTAATTTTAACACATTTTCACCACCTTGAGAGCTAGCAGGAAAGGGGAGTATCACCTTGAAAAATTAATGCACTCAAGACACTATGAGTAAAATTATATTCTGACAAGAACAAAGCTTTGACTGCATTTTAATTTCAATATGCCTCTATTTGTTTTCACAAATCCAGTTATTTTTCTATATTGTGACTTGCTATGACCTGTGGTTTCAGCCACACAGACATGTTCCAGCTATTAGATGCCACTAATTAGCAGCAAATTACCCCAACACTAAAAAGGAAAATAAAGGAGATCTGTTAACAGTAAGTAACTATGAGAAAAGAGCTGGTAAGAAAAAACCCAAATCTTCAAACTAAAAAGATAAGACAGAGTAAACTCTTCTTTCAGAAAGGAGAAAACACTTTTCTCAGAACCCCACAATGTGAATGGATGTAGCAGGGTATCAGGATTCCTGTGGAAGAAGCCTTACAACCAAGTGTGAGATGATCACTGAGCTATGGATGGAGTCTCAGCTCCAGCAGACATCAACCCAGGGCATGTCAGCCATTTACCAAGCTAACAGTTGATCTCCACAAGTCAAGTTTTCCCTTGATATACTGCAGCCTTCAGGATGAAGCTATTTGAATTTGCTCTCAGAAATTTTAGCCCGAGCGCTTACTGGTGTCACAGCTATTTTGAAATAGGGATCAGCACTGGACAGAGATAACACCACTGCAGCATAAACACCTGCCAGCTAAACTGACAGCTCTTCAAAGATGCCTCTGGACATCAATCCCAAAAGAGGTAATAGCAGCTGAGTTAAGCTGGAGGTTCACAAACAGACTACACGAAGAGCTACCTCTCTCAGCCTAAGGTTTCGCTATCAATCAGGTTCAGGAAAGCAAATTCTATGCAATCAAATTCCTGCTGTTTGCAAATAATTTTTTATATAAACTCAGTAAGAACGGACAAATCATGTCCCAGATTTAATGAATGCACACATCTTCTCAGTTGTACCAGTATACAAACACCAGTCAAGCCTACCTGCAGCACTACTACTGCTACATGAGCAGCCNTACTGCTACATGAGCAGCCTCAACAACCACCATGGCTTTCTTAAGACACACAAACATAATGTGATGTCACCTGGTTGATACCATTTGTGTGACAAATGGACACATTGGCATTTGTCATTGCCAAGCTGAGCAATGACAAGTATCAATTTCCCATACTGATCTCAAAATATACCAGTACCTTCCAGTTATACTCAGTAACTTAGTGCAAAAAGTCACACTCCCATGCAGTGAATCCAGCTGTTCTGAACTTTCTCTTAGCATTTTAAATTAAATAAATTGTGACATCAAATTTAAAATAAATAAATTAATGAAAAAACTAAATAACCAAGTCCTCCACATAACCATAACAGCAAAGTGACAGGATTAGGGCAGCACTCCCTACCTTCTCATCCTCTTGGTTAATCAGTTACTTCACCACATGTAACATGAGGCCTTACTTCTTCAATCAACTCTTTTCTGAGAGACTGCTCTCTACTTAAATATTTATTCAAGGCTATTAAGTTTTACAATGGGAAAAGGGTGAGAGTGCAGTAGAGAAGTCAACTGTAAGACTCTTTGGGGCAAAATTCTGGTATTTCAGTTATTACTATGAAAATAAGCTGAACATACAAAGAAATAATTTCTTTAAGCAAAATAAATACCATTTGGTGTACCTTTTAAAGCAAATAGAGCCTTTGAATTACATACTACCTTCTCTGTTTCTTTGTTATTCCCTCATATCATAGACTCATTTAGGTTGGAAAAGACCTTTAAGATCATTGAGTCCAACCTAACAGTGCCAAGTCCCCCACTAAACCACATCTCTATTGATACAAGGAGATGTAAATCCAGCCAGAACAGTGATACTGCGTCCAGGATACCATAAAGTGGTGTAAGACAGGAATTAAAGGATTCTGTAGTACAGAAACAAGCAAGACACAATGCAGAGCAGATACAGAACTTCTCAGGAAAGATGTTTAAAAAACAAAATCGTTTTCCTGGGTTCCTCCGTGACACATTGAAATACAGAAAAACAGATGTTAATAATAACATAATTTGGGAGCAGAAATTAATAAAAAGAGAGGCTGAGCAGCCCGAAACTGAGGCCCACAAGGCAAGCAAAATAAATTTCTCATTTTGCAACAGCATAGCCAACCAACACAGTCATGAACAAGAAGCTACTCAGGAGCAGCGGTTTTTTGTTACTCTGCTTATGGAGCCAAGTGCAATCTTGTTGCTCACTTTAATTTAATCTGGCAACATAGCAAAGCATTCCACATGACTGGAAAAATCCAGAGCCTTAACTTGTTATTACCTCCCACCCATAATGACTGCTGCAGCAAATGACCTGGAACGTCATGCAAGGTAAGACTAAACAGAGCTGCCTTGAGTGGGAATATACAACTACCTTCCTTATGCAACCAAATCACAAACTGAATATTTAGGCTCAGTCCAATATCCTGAGGTACTTTAGCACAGGTACGTCCACGCCTTAATGAAAACAAATGCTGAAGCATTGTTCTTTGGGAGACCACAGAATATCTCATCCAGCTGTTGGAATGTATGTGATGGTTAACTTCCTTTTGCTTTTTAAAGTTTGATGATTCTGGTATATCAAGACTCGAAAGAAACGCTGGATAATGTGGGAAACATACGTAGATATTTTAAAAATTTAATGTTTTAGAAACTTGAGGCAATGTCATTAATAACTGTTTACACTCATTTACAAAAGTATATGTGCAGAACAAAGTCCTAGATAAACAAACTAACGTTGCTGTGCTATCACTAGCTATTTTTTATGGCTCAGTTACAGTCGTCAAAAACCTCCACTGTAAGGATGTAACAACATCAACAACAAAAATATTCTGTGCTTTTAATAGGTTGCTATGGAAATATTTTTCCTTTTATAATATCAAAGCAGCTTCACACACTCAAGCAGAAGACTGGTTGCTCAGACATTATTTGAAAAGCTTTCTCCATTTATGGGATCATAATAAACTAAAGCCCTCATTAAAAACACCTGGGAAGGTAAAGCAGGTAAATGCATCGGTTACATCCCAGAAAAATGGAATTTCATCAGTCAGAAAAGTTCTGCAGCTTGATAGAAAACTATGAAGTTCACAATAGAGAATTTCTCAGCTCAATGCAAAATGTGCATTTCAAGGTTAGGTTCTCAAAAATATCTAAAGGGGGAAAATGGAATATCAGATAACACNTATCAGATAACACGCCTTGGCATGAATAATTTCTTTGACTGTGAGTACTTTAGCAATGACCAGGTACATACATTGAAAAACAAACCCACTTCAGCACAATTACAGTTTCACAACAACACAGGATAGCTCAAAGATGGAAAGGTGTGACAGCAATTAAATGTATCAACCCCAGAGTCCAGCGACTCAGATTAAATTTGCAGCACTTTTATAGACACCTTCAGGCATACGACATCTAACCCAGACATCTCTGCTCCCTATCAGAAAAATGGCAATGAACTGCACCTTCCTATTGCAGGAGGAAGGATGTGAGAATAAATACATTACAAACATGTGAGGCTTTCAGAACTCATAATAGTGAAGTAAACACACCCCTAAAGGAGGCAGAAGAGTTAGTGCTGTACTTGTACATGCACAGCTCCTTTCCCTTCATGTACCTCTAAGCAGCTAGGCATGTCTCAGAGAGACACTGTCTCTAAAAAGAGAGCACAATTCCACATTGTTCAAGTTTCCAACATCACCTGAATTCATCTGGGCAGTTTCACTACAGAAAAATATAACCCAAACTCACAGGCAATTACTTCTGAGCCAGCTGAAGTGGTCAGAGAACCAGCTGTTTTCCACATTGCTCTGCCAGCATTTGCTATCCTGGTAGAGCTCATGGTTTCTCAGGACTGGATACATTTTCTCTTCCACCATCCCTGTGGAAAGCATAGTGACTTCCATGTCAGTCAGGGACTACTACTGCTTAGTTATCCAAATCTGCCCTTCAAAAATATAGCCCTGTCTTCTTTGAGCTAACCTGAAAATGATATAGCAAGCACAGCTGCCCTTACTGCTGACAGACGCCCAGAAAATGTGTCACCCAGAAGTGATACGCATCTTCCTGTAAAGCCCCTTCACTCAAACTGAAGCTTGTGGGAGTGCATATTTAATACCTATTAAAACTTTCTAGGAGTTACCCAACAGGAACAAGATCAAATTCCTTTGCAAAGATCCTGTCTTACCTACTAGGGAAAGATATTTTGCTTTGATGATTCGTTCCCACTCTAAATTTACTTTCAATGGTGATGTGAAACGATATATAAGGTGAAACTGCCAAGAACTAAATGGGGGGAAAAAACCCCAATCAACCAACCAACTCAGAAAAAAAATCTCTACTGATATATTTATGGAACTTATGGACATTTTCAGAAGCCAAACTCAGAGATACCTGGTGATACAGCTACTATGAACCCTACTACATTAAACATCTTTTTCACCTACCTTTTTTTAATTAGAAATTGAAAGATTTCACTAAGAGAATCACTGCATCAAAATTTCAATAGAGATTAAGAAGAGGAAGTAATACCTTTGAAAAAGTCAAATATTCACTTTGTTTTTCAAATTGCTGCAGACAAGTACAAGATTCAAATATGTATTCCAATAGATATCAGAGGCAATATATTGACAATTGCCTAATAGCGAGCACATTGCAAATCTAAACACTAGAAAAATATATACGTGATGTTCCAATTACACAGAGCAGTCACCCCATTAACCACTGAAATCTCAGGATCTTGGCAAATGAAAAATGCAAATATGTGCAGGAGGGCAGAAGAGACATCCAACAGCAGCTTGAGTTTAACGTGCTTACATAGTGTCTCACAACACCCTTACTAACAGGGCTGCTTTCTGGGACCACTAGAAGTCAGCCCTGCCCCAGCTCCTACCCTCTTGTGAGCATTTAATTCAGGCAAGGACTTGATTATCAGAGGAGTTGCCCGTCATTATGAATGTCAGTGGTGCAGTCAAGCATCTCCAAAAATCAAAAACTCGATTTGCCTCAAAGTACTCCGTAACTAAACCACAACAATCTGAAACATCTGCTTCACTACAGGAATAACTGCAGATGGCTTTACAGATTTGATTCATAAACAGTATTGTTTCATACCTTTTTTTTTATTATAATTTTTCTTCAAAGTACTTACAATTTTTTCTTGCTAATAACTAGCAAACAGAAGTCAGTGGCAGAATTGACATGTTTAAGATCCGTTTCAGCACATGCTGAACTACACAGAAGAAACTTTTTCATTCTTTCAGTACACTTTAAATTATACCAATGGGAATGAAGTAACAAGACAGCCAATAGAATTGAACATGCTACCAGTAATACAAGGAACAT
Organism: Calyptomena viridis; assembly: GCA_013390005.1. NCBI lineage: Eukaryota > Metazoa > Chordata > Aves > Passeriformes > Eurylaimidae > Calyptomena > Calyptomena viridis. The sequence continues at coordinate 38,667 of WEIV01006699.1, forward strand.
GCTTTTGGATAGGCCTTCCATAGAAATAAAATTGGAGATCCATAATCATGCTCCATGTCTTAACTCCAGAGTCCGAAGGCGGTACTTTCAAAAGGGATCTTTTTACTTTGAAATCATCAAACCTACCAAATCATCCAGCCACCTTATGATGACTAAACCAAAGGCAGAATAACCTCTCTCTTCTTTCTCAGGCACAACACAGCAATGAATAGAGCTGAAGTGATTTTCCCACTTGAGATTGACACAGATTGCAAGAATAGTCTTAAGTGGCAGTAGCTAACACTCTTACTGCACTGACTGACAGCAGAAAAGCACAGAGTGCCCTGTACACAACATAATCCTTCCATAAGCCTCTTCTATCCATCAGACTCCACGTTTATGTACATTTTGTTGAGTCACCTCTGTGAAAACTAGCAATAAACTAGTTAAAAGCAAGAGTGTTTTAATATACCGTTCCATTAATACTGCTATGCTATCACCATCTAACTTAGATGGGGTTTTCCTATTAACTATTTGAGTTCTCCACACAAATGGTATAATTGTGCTGTTTCTTAGAATGTCCTCCCTCTAACCTTTATCAATTTCTCCTCCCAACATTATTTTGTTATGGCATTTAATATTTATTTTAAACTGTATATATATTTTTAATACTACAGATTTTCTTTCCGCTCCTCAAAGCCACTCCTAGGAAATAAGAGCTTTGATGGTCTTGAATAAAAAAATCTTGATGACTGAAATCCAGTATAAGTGAAAAACTTTTAAAAGGAAATTTGAGCAGAGTACAGAGATCATACAGCAGAAAAACCTGCACATTGAGACTATTCAGCAGTTTCAAAGAGCAATTCTCTTTAAAGCTCAAATATTTTCCATTTGCAAGGAATAGAAATCTCAGTGATTTAACAGGCATTATGCCCTCCAAAGAAGGTACATCTCTACCAGAACTGGCTGAAAAAAATGAAAAGCCTTAAATGACTCCCAATTATATAAAATGAACCCCTAGCTCTTCTCAACCTTATTTTTCATTTTCCCTTAAGATGTGTGTCTAGCATCTCAGTAAATTCAAAGACAGTCCTGAAAAAATGGCACATCACATTTTTGACAAATAACACTGAACTCATGTGTTCTTTAGCCATCTGAAGCTGTAAATTGATTGCTGGTTGAATACAAAGTAAATAACATTTACCTAGCACTGGCAAGCTCCAATACATACTCCCGTGCATCTAACCAAGGTCAGATCAAGGGATCATCTTTCATCAGAGTCAAGATGGTTTTCAAATTTTGTTCCAGGCCTCTGTGCTAATTCCTACAGAAGATTTTTTTCATAAAACCTTCCATATCTCTCACGAGCAAAACCTGTAGTTTCTTAGCAGAAACTACCAACCAGAAGAAACCAAATCCCAGATCACAGAGTCTTGCAAGTTAAATTTCTTTCAAACATTCAGCAGCATCTAAGCTCTCTCTTTCTACTTTTCATGTCATGGGGTTGGTGCCAATAACTACACATGGTTCTTAGAATAATTGTTTATACTGTAAAATACAGTATATACTGTTAAATGAAGACTTTGGTACCATATAATGTATAAGATAAAACTACAGGTACTAGTCTCTGTCACACAGGAAATACTTGATTTACAAGACTTGTTTTCACCTCAAGCTGACGGTTGAATTGTAAGGCTAAAATGGTCCTTTTCGCTGAATAAAAAAAATCCAAATAACTTTGAATGAAGAACGACTAAACTGATTGGCACTATAGCTGTCAGCAGCTACTGGTTACAGTACAAAAGTCAATAGCTACTGGCAATGCAGTACATTCGCTAACTGTCCTTATTTGAAAAATATTATTCTGGCCAAATTAAGGGAACTTTTAAAAGAAGATACTTTTTTATATAAAAAAATCCAGAGTGCACACACAGTAAGAGCGATGTGCTATACTTCTGTTCACTGTAGGTTTTCTTACAAATTACCATTCCAGTTCTGTCCCCTAAGATCAGGAGGATGCTCTACTTTCCAGCATCTTTCGCTGAGATTCAGAGTTTACTTTTGATATAGTAAGATTTGAAGCTGGACTGCAGCTGAGACAAATCTCCCACTGAGAGCTGGATTAGTCTTGCAGGTTTGAATCACGACTTCCCGAAGCTCTGAGCAGGAAGCAGAGCCTTCACACTCTGTACTCCAGAGCTGCATCAGGGACAGACTGTCACATCACAGACCCATTTTCCCACCAGGATGGGCTGCTTCCAAAAAGGTCCTACCTGGTGCCATCAGAGCAATATGTGGAAGGAGCCACTCTCCACTCCTCCATCCCCATCTCCTACCTAGCAATGCTGGTCAGCCCAGAGTGCAGCCCTCACTCATATACTGTTAATCTGGACATCAAAATATTTAAAAAAAAATAATATTAAAATATGTGTATGCCTACAGGTTAACATGTTTTGAATAACAAGTTTCAGCACCATGCAGTCTAATTTAAAACAATTCCATGGACTAATGTTATACATATAGACAACTTAGGTTTCTAATTTTCCCTTCAATTTACTCTGCAGTTCCCAGCTGAAGCAAAATTATTTCCTAAGCACTTAAATTTAAGAGAAATTCACTTTATTGGCTGTAGAGAAGGGTTATGTGAAAATACTAATTTTATGTGGTGATGACCAGAAATAAGATTTTTAAAGGAGACTGTGAAGAAGCTGTATATACGGGATACATTCAGAAGTAGAGAATTAAATTTAGAGAATTCCAAACAGAAGATCTATCGTACCACTCTCTTATGCCCCCTATTAATTATTCAGAGATGCCAGACAGGACAGTATAATGTCAGCATTAATTTACATGTGACTGAATACGAACTTAAGCTCCCAAATTCAACATATGCATATGACAGGAAAGAACCCTCAACTCAAGATGGTACAAATGAGCAGACAGACTTCACTTTAAACCAAATATACCAGTACACCACACTGAAATAGTTATGTTGACCAGTTCTAGAAGAGCAGCACCCCATCTCAGCTGTTAAACACAGTGGTAACAAGCCACACAACAGCCCAACAGTGCAGCCAGCTCAGGCAACGGGACCAAACTGGTTGAGCGTGTGCTATAAAATGTGAACAGAGTGAGTCAGCAGTCACGAAGGGAAAGCAGCTCTTCCACAGAGGAAACACATTCTAGAAGTCAACTCCAGGCAATCAGAGAGAGCTTGGGAGACTTTGCTGAAGCCCAAACCCACACAGGATAATTTGGTCCCATGGAACATGCAAAGTTTTACCTGCAGGATCAAGACTGAACCTCTAACACACCTACATATGGCATGCCAAGTTCAGTCAATGACATCTTAACATCCAGATAACCTCTACACCTGTGTCAGAAACCATTTCTACACTCTGATATTCACCACCTTCTGCACATTTATCAGTAGAACAATTTTTACAAAGTCAAATGTGCACAAACTCGTCTGTGTTTTGTGAGGCCTCCATACTACCCAAGTGGCAACTCTTTACAGAATTGAATGCTGAAAACGTTCAAGTAAAAACATTTCCCCTCTTAGCTAAGAAAAAATGGCACACTTGAATCAAACTCCAGTCCGCTTCAAATTTTCTACTTTTTCTTTAACACTCCATTCATAGACAAGCCAGGTCTTTTACAAGCATCCTTAAATAAAGTAGAAAAGGGCCCATCTCAAGCAGATCAGTACTGAAGCACTGAGGTCATGTCTCACCAGTCTAAGGTGTTGTGGTTTTAAGTGACCAGAGTTTTTTATTAGCTGGGGGGGGCTAGGAGAGAGGCTTCTTTAAGAAGCTGCTAGAGTTTTTCTCTGCTCTAAGCTAGCCAAGGTCAGGCAACAACGCCTCTGTGATAACATATTTAAGAAGGAGTAGAGAAAAAAAAGCTGCGCAGAACATCATGGCCGCTTAAGAGACAGGAGGGTGCGGAGCTTGATTAGCACCAAGGTCAGAGAGAGGAGAAAGAGAAGATGCCTTAAACACTGGAATAGGGCCCCAGCAATCTGTGAGGAACCATAGGGGCGAAGATTCTTCAGCCTGTGAACCCGTGGAAAGACTGGGAGATTTTTCCACGCTGGAACAGAGACATGCCGGAAAAGAGAGGCTGTGATCCTGTGTTTGGAGCAGAGGGGCCTGGTGGAGCCCTNCGTTCAAGTAAAAACATTTCCCCTCTTAGCTAAGAAAAAATGGCACACTTGAATCAAACTCCAGTCCGCTTCAAATTTTCTACTTTTTCTTTAACACTCCATTCATAGACAAGCCAGGTCTTTTACAAGCATCCTTAAATAAAGTAGAAAAGGGCCCATCTCAAGCAGATCAGTACTGAAGCACTGAGGTCATGTCTCACCAGTCTAAGGTCATGATAGTAAGCTGATTTTATCATACAGGAACAGTATATAACCTAACTTTATAACTACAGGCAAATATTTCCACATTTCATACATGCATCCATAGAATATATATTAAATATTCATAAGCTAAAGGATATTACTAGGAAGCTATTTTTTCTAACAAAGTAGTTTCATTACACATTCAGAAAAAGGTATTATCATCAATTTTGTTTCTGTACATAATACTGTGGTAGATCCATACAAAGAGTTTATGAAATCTAAAGTCACCATAATATTAAGATTTCTGAAGGGAAATTCTGACTGATGGGCCAGATGTTACAATTCTACTTAATTTTTAATGGGCTCATAACTAATTTTCCAATTAACTCTTACTGGCACTGTGTTCCAAGGGAACCATTCCATCAAACATGGCTATGGTGCAGAATAGTTTCCCTGATAATCTCAAGAAGCTTCATAAGAGATTTTTGACATTATAACATGATACTATTATCTTCAAATTTTATACTAGCTTGAATTTATTTCTTCTTCTATTTTACAATTCTGATCACTTCACCTACATCTAATCTGAAATTATTTAATTGTTCACTGCTTACTAAAATCAAGACCATTTTGGTTTGAATGTTGGAAATAAAATATTCATATATTTCACACAAGAGGAAGCATTTGTCAGATATAGTGTTGTACAATGTCCCAGCTATACAAAAAAGGTCTTCATATTTACATGCAATTTTCTTTTACTTTATGAAAACAGACTGCTTCAAAACTACAAACTAAAAGATCAGTCTTTGGGGATACTTCAGTGATACTTCAATTGCAACACTTACAAGATCAGACTCTAAGAAGACCATGTACAAAGTCAGGAAAAAGCAGGGTTCCAAGAAAACTGCCTTTGTTAAGTCCTTAATGTTATCAAACTAAGAGCCTGGGGTCTTGGGTACTAACATAGATATTGCAGCATGTAGAGATTTAACTGATTTGCACTCTAGAAATACCAAAAATTGGCAGACACTAACTGGGGACATTTGTTTTATTACTAGCAAGATTGGAACCCATGTTTTATTTTTGTGCAGACAGATTTAGCTGCCACAAAGACACTGCCAATTCTTTTAGTAAGAATAATTGTGATGTTTTCCAAACAACCTAAACTCCCTTTAAAAAAAAAAAAAACATGTGGCTATATCTTCCTCCTTGACTTCATTAATAATCAATGCCATAAAAATATTCCTAGCTCTCAGGCTTAGAATTATTTCCTTAGAGAAGCCACTTCCTTCCTGAGCCCATTCTGCAAATGGGAAGGATTTGATCTTTCAGTTTGCCAAAACCGTAGCATCAAAATAAAACTAATTTTCTTAGGGAGGTCATACCTTCTTGCAGGTGCTTGTTTAATTAAGTCGAGGTCTGGATTCAGCAGGTGTTTCAAGCTATCACTGCCCAATTACCCAACCTAAGAGCACAGCAGTGAGAGGAACATGAGCAGCCAGGAGGAAACAAAAGGAAACCCTACATCGACCACAGCAGCTTGCTTTTTTACTTTGTCTATAGGGGCATTCATTTTATTGCACATCAATTTGAAAATGAGAATTTATACTTGTTTTTCAGGTGCTGCTGAGATAAAAATCTCAAGGGCTTGTCATCCATGAATATCTCCAGGCACTGACAGTTAGCCAGCAGGACTTACCGGAAGGATGAAGAACAAAAGCAGGAGAAAAAGTGCAGAAGACATTAATCTAGAGAAAATCTCATGAGACAAGGTCAGTACATCGGTCATTGTCTGTCTGAGGTGAGAAATTCAATAAAGTCAGAGGCCAGTAAATCTCCTGATGAATCCTGGTAACATCTTTCATTCCAATAGCAACTCCTGTGGCTGGCACACGGTAAAACACTTTGTGATAAGCAGCTCTTGGAAAGCCCCAGACAACTGCAGTTGCCAGCCTCAAACTAACCAGAGAGAGCTTGTTGCTTTGAAATGGCTACCAAAATTTGGCAATTCTACAAGATTTTCATAGGAAAGCCCCAACTATGAAGAATTAATTTCTTAAAACAAACTGTTTATTTGTATCACAGTACTCTCAGGAGCTGCCATCACATTTGGGGACAATTTTACTCTGTCAGATATGGCTATGTAGGTGAAAAATAGCTATTTTCCTTCATGTCGTATGCCAAGGGCATAACCTTTTTCTGGACTAACCACCTTTTACTACCACTTTCTTCCACACTGAGCTCAGAAAGAGCCCATTCTCCTTCAGCCCCATTAAACTAAGAAATTCAACAAATGTTCCTTATCAGAAGTAGAATTCAAACAATTTATTTCATTGCTAACCATCATGATTCCTAAACCAGTATTTTACTCTGTCTTCTAGGAACAGGCAATCAATGGTGACCTAAAGTTTGGATGCACAGTTAGTGCACAGAAATACTCTTCTCCCCCTTCTACTTCCAACTGGTGGGGCTGGAAGCCTCAATTAGAAAATACATAAAAGGGACAGAATTCAATAATCTGACCTAATCAACAGAACTTTTGAAATTAAATGAAGCCATGATGTCACATTTGCCCTCAGAAAACAGGCTGTTTGTTTTCTGTTGAACTGGTTACCAGTTTCTGGATGGCCTTAATTTCATACCAGCAAACTTTTTTTCCCACTGATACATGTAATGGCACTAAGAGTTTGGAACACCATGAAGTGAACTAATTCTGTACTGGAGAAGTCCTGAGGAAAAAGAAAATGCTAAAGGTTGCGTACTCACAAAAACTTTAGATTAAAGTTTGGTGGCAACCTCTGGACAATCACCTGCGCTGTGCCCACATATAAAAATCTCATAGAAGAGTCTTAAAATTAGTTTGAATTAATTCATTCTGTGATTTCCATAAATTTTCTTATTAAATAACAAATGAATCCTAAGACCTGAAAAAACTCCTTTATGAACTAAAATACCATATGTTGTTTCTCTCATAGCTCAAGCACCCTGATTAGTATCTTATATATAACAAGCAGCAGCTGTTTAACCCTTTGTATAAAATCACAGTTAGGTGGATGGAACCAACTTGCTTTAATTTGCCTCATGCTCCAAAATATGTGTCCATTTAACTTCAAGGTGCACAATTTGCAAGAATCTTGTTTCTGTCTCTCTGCTTTTTTTTTTGCCTCGAATCTTCCCATTTTATGTGGAACCATTCTAAAAGTAAATATACTGAATAAAATTAGACAGAGAAAAAGTTTAAAAGCTATAGTCAGGGCAATAAAAAAAATATGAAAGATAAATACTTAATAAAAAGCCACTGAGGTGAGACCTGCATGACCTTCAGAGTCTTTCCTGTCATAAACACATCAGAACCTGTAATCTGACATCACCGAGGCAGGCAACCAGGTTTGACAACCAGCTACCAACTATGCATAATGTTATGCTATTCTAAAGCACAGGGTTATTTATATTCATCTTATCCAGTCCAGCACATTAGATTGTTTTGTCTGCAGATGAAAAATACATATATGCCCATGGAATTTCATTAAATCCAGGCTTTCTAAATTGCAGACTAGCATTGTGACTACTGGAACCACCCTTTTTAGATTATATTGATTTTAAGTGGGTATTTAAAACCCAACACAGAGAAGCCCAACTAGCTGTGCACAGGCTGTTCTGCTGGTACAGCACAGGGCAAAGCTGGATGTCCAGAGGGCAGGGATGGCTCCAGCAGGAAAGCAGCCTGCTGAGGAGCAGATTTGGTTAGTCCAGGCACACAGCAGGACAATTCAACCACTGTCCTTTGGTATCAGCCCAAAGATCTCATCAATGCTGCATTCCATGCACAAATTCTCTGGGAGTAGGTACTCATGACATGATTTCTGAATGCACAGTGAAATAAGGGCTGACCCAGTTAAAGCTTCCATTTACCACCACTGAGACGACTGTAATATAAAATCCTGATAATTAAAAAAAAGCAGACTGATATACACTGAGCATAATGTATTCTTAGCTTTGTAGACTAAAATTTATTTTTCACTTGATCTCAAGAGAGCTGGAGACTATTTAAAGAATTTTAAAATATGTTATCACAGCTTATCAGCTGCTTCTACTTCATCTTTGTTTTGTGGGTTAAAACCAATATGCACATTTGAATGCAAAGCATATGGTACTGGCCAGAAGAACAGATGCCCTTTTGGATCTCCAATGGGTAAACGATGACACACAAAATATTAAGGCAACCTTAAGAGAGGTTCAGGTTACTTGTGCAACTTCATGCTTCAACATTTTTTGACACATTTTGGACTTTAGATAAAGCCTCTGAAAATTAAAAAATCCCATAATCTTTACAGTACAAATTCCTTCTAAATAGCAGTATTTAAAAGTATTCTTTTCCCACCTGTTTTTATTATTTTCCCTGCTTTCATTTTTTAATGGAATGAATAAATCATGCTTTGTTTTTGAAAGACACCAGATCAGTAGCCCCAGAGACTCAAATCTAAGTTGTTTTCAGGCTGTGTGACTTCCTTTTCCCATTATATAAACGGTGAATAGCAACCACCCAAACTGCACTGAGGGTACCCATAACTGCCAACATCTACTTCCCACTGAAGTCAAGGGTCTCAATCCTTTGTGCTTTCCATTGTCACTTTTCCCACACTATCAGGGAAGGTACCTTCATACAGACACCTTCACCAGCAGAAATTAGCACCTTGGTAAGGGAACTGCCTTCAGCTCCAAGCCACAAACCAAAAGCCCAGGCTGTGGCAGCAGGAGGACACGCTGCCTCTGTCCCTGCTGTTCCACAGGCCAAAACCTTCCTATTGGAACTTCCACAATAAAGAACAGAACACAACAAATCTCTCCTATTCATTACTACTTTTTTATAATATTATTTTCTAAGATAAGCTGTAACCTAACTGCAAGCTTGGAAGAGAGTATGCTGTGGTGACTCTGACTCTACCATAATACTGCTGCTATTCCACCACCGGCCTTCTCTCCATCTCACCTCTTGCATCAAGTTGGGAGCTGTCAAACTTACTATTTTACCTGAAAACTCTTCAGGTTTCAGAGGATAATACCCATGATGAAGCTCTCTCTCTCTCTATATATATATACACACATATGGAATGCCAAGTAGCACAAAAATAGCTTTAGGATAAAGAAGAAAAAAAAAGTGAGAACGTGTGCATCATGTGTGATGTGTCATCTCTGTGATGCTGCACTGAAATCTGCACAAAATAAAAGAACCCAATCTAATATTCCCTGTACCCAGTGGAACCAGCAGCCTAAAGGAAAAGCTAGAACTGAAGCATTGCTATAAATTGGTTTTTAGAACTCGTAATAGTTTGTCACTCAAAATTCCCAAATGGCAACAGAAATAATTTCCTGAGTTTGTACATAACGTAAATGAGTATCTCCAATCTGCACAGAAATATTTAGTTTGCTTACTAGCCTCCTGTCTTATGTATTATTTTCTGTCTCAGACTCTGCAGCATTCCTACAACTGTGCATAATACATCCTAAGTCTACTGTATAAGAGGGTTTTATTTAATGAGCCTTAGCATGCCAAGTAAAAGTCTCAGTACAATGAAGACGGGTGAAATAGGGGATTATTACAGATGCAACTAAAGAGCCAGTATGTCAATGCATTTATATATACATTCACAAATACAAGAGACAACCATATTCATGCTAAAATACTGATATAAACATCTTGGGACTTGTATTTTAACAATACACCCCATATATGATCCAGCCAATCTAAAATGGCTACACCACCTCATAAAAAGAGCTAACATGACACACAACAAAATACTGGTTGGCACATACAGAGAAGAAAAAACAAGCTTCGTTTGCTTGCTAGGAGACATAAAACCAGCCAACCTCACTCGTGTAATTAGCTCTATTGATTTCAAGAGATTTAGACTGACAACCCTTTAAAGTGGGGTTGATCTCATCTAACTGCAAACACTTACAGAGTGGATGTCTACATGTGGGTTAGTCAGCTTAAGCTCCTTTTACAGCAGATATCTACATGTGAGTTATTAAACTTCACTCCCCTTTATCACTTGTGGAGAGAAGCAGGTGCTTTCATGGAGAAATCTAGAGGCTTCTACACTGGGTTGAGTTGAGCCTCTTCCTTTACAGGGAATCTTGACCACACCTTCTATGAGCTAAATCCTTCTCCCACTGTCTGCAACGCTCATAAGGGAAAGGAAAACAGTGCTGCTTGATGTTTATGGCAAAACAATTAATACAGTGCAGAGTCTTTTTCTTTTCTATTATGAACAAAGACAGCTCTGAGTAGGAAGATAGATAAACAGAGCTCACACTAGAGCTGCGGGCATCTTTTAAAAAAGTATCCACTTTGGACATGTTTCTGGTCCTTTCCATTCCACAGAATAAAAACTGTTGCTGCTTCAGGAGAGTTCCTGCAAAGTGCTGATTTAAAGCGAGCAATTTTAAAATTATCATGCAAGATAATTAGCTACCCAAATAAAACAAAATATTTAAATGTTTGTGAGACACAAAGTCACTCAAACTGCTGACCAAAACTCCATTAGAATCAATTTCAAGCAGTTAAAAAATAATTTTTGGTTTAAAAATTAAGCTCTTGTCTGTTCTTTCTTTTCTTTGTTTGAAAACAACAGATGATTTTTTTATCATTTCCATGATTTTTCATATCTTCTATGCTTTCATGCAAAATGCAAATAGTTAGGGTAGCATTCAGCAGACTTGTGCAAGGAATTAGCACAGGACCCAAGTACATTTAGTTGTCACTGAAGAATTATTATGAAACTGTGCACTAAGGCAGTTTCAGTCTCACAGAAACTTTCAGGAAGAAATGTAGGAGACTACAGAGGAACAGAAGACCCTCTGCAACACCAGGACTTCCTTGTCTTCCTTTTTCCTCTTATTGGACAACACCATACCATATGGAAATAGAGAGAGATACTCAGTTGCCTACTGATGATCTTAATCCACCACTTTCCTAACAGCAAATCATGATGAACCTCATACATACAAGCAATAAAGGGAGAAATGTTAAATGTATGCCATGCCCAGAAAACCACACTATATACTGTTCCCAAGCTACAAACAATGACTCCTCCACATGCATTCAAGGCAGAAAAAATTCAAGTCAACTCCAGTCTAAGTGTACCTTTTAAAATAAATGCTGACCTTAATCAACTCAAAGAAAGGGACAGACTCTTGGCCAAGGTTGTGGATTTGGTGTAGGTTTATTTTTTTTCTTAAGTTCTGAGTCAATAAATGTACTAGGAAGAAAGCCAGCTCCTAGTACTTGTTTTTCTCCAATTTGTTGTACAAATATATTTGCGTGTGGGTTGTGTTTCCCCCTTCTTTCTCTCAGCTGCACAAGAAAATAAAGATATAGAAAAGCTGCACTGGAATTCTCACTCAAGATGGTTAGTTCATAAAATGTTTTTCAACATTTACCTTGAACTTTTTTTCAGGGGGAAAAATGCATTTTTCCCCAAGATGAATAACATTTGCCCTCTCCATCTTAACTGCCACACAGAGATAAGCCAAACTCACCAATTTGAATGCCATAATAAATTTTAATGTTCTGCACACACTTTGTTATTCTTATTTGACTGGGAAAAAAAACTTGTAAGACGGAGGAAAATACTATACATTCATAACAATCCAGAATATACAGAATAAACCGCTCAGGCTTTTCCGTATTCACAATAACTCAACAGTAACTGCTCTTGCCATAGCTTTCAAAAATTATTCAAGGAACAGGCTTCACATTGGTCTGGACAAAAAACAGGGTCAGAGTGGAATTTATTTCTATTAAAATGCATACTGAAGCAAATTATACTAACATCACTCATGCTCACTACTGCTTTACTGACCAAGCCAGTAGGATTCCAGGAGTCATTAGGATTAAAGAAAGAGTAAAGTACTACGTAATTCAGAAAATAAAATATATTGTCTGGAATACTTCCAGGTCTAACACAAGAAAAAAAAAAGTAACTTGTAGCAAATTGTGCATGATAGTAGATTAATCTAATGCAGCATTAAGATTGGAAAAAGATCAGAAAAAATCAAACACACAAATATCTATAACTCAGTGAAACTCAGGCGTAGGCAACCTGGCTTGGAATACTTTTTCTGAACTGTACAGAAGCACTTCCAGAGTAAATCTGCAGAACAAAGAGCTAACACCCATGACTCTGTACCTTAAGGCATACAATAAACTCAGCTGAAGAATCAATAGCTTGAAATATCTCATTAGAAGGAAAGTGTTCAAGGCACTGAGGCCACTAGCACCAACTTAATGAAATTAAGATATTAACAGGCAGTCTAGCTCTTCTAAAAGTTACACTGCAGTTCTGAGTAAACACCATCTTAGTCAGGTGAAGGCAGAAAGGTCAGTGTTTCAGGGCTTTCAGAAGCACTGAGATAAAGGAAGGAGTTTTTGCTTTTAAAGACAGATTAAAAACTGGTGATTCCTGGAGAGAGATGTAGTAATAATTAAACATATTGTGGGTTGAAAAATCCATCAGTAATATACTTTGAGATAAGACATTCCTTAAAAACTTGGCAAATGTGGGTTTCAGAGGTTATATATACACACATAAGCATTTTTGTTTACATTTCTCATGTATGTCATTATTATGTCAAATTAATGTTAAGCTCAAGAATTTTTAAGCTGCAGCTCTTGTTTAAAGCTTGTAGCTATTTACGAAATAGTCCTAGTTACCTACCAGAATTTTCTTTATTGTTCTAGTGAAAGATGTGTTTGCATTGGTTTAGGTTTGGGATTTTGTTTTGTGGGTTTGGCTTTTTTGTGATCTAAGTATAAAGAATTTAATCAAAGTGAAATTTTAAAAGAAAACAATTGCCTTCTGTCAATAAGTTGCTAGGCAGTTCTTCCTAAGGCATGAACTAAAATTGGTTTTACTGTGAAAGTATCAGCTTACCCTAACAAACAGGAATTCTTGTTCACGTATAGCACTACTACAATTCTTAATTGCTTTTTTGCCCTTAGAATGATTTTTCAGATTTCATTTGAGGAAGTTCTCCTAACAAGGTAAAAAACATTTCCTGCAGCATTAAGTTAAATTGCAGAAAACCACAGAAAATACATACTTTACAAAGCAACCATACTGTCTTCAGCAAACAAAATCAGATTTTCTTTAGAAGTTTCAGACATTGTCAAGACAATTTATAACTCCACAAAAGCCTGCTAGCTGAAATTTTGCCAAGGTAATACAGAGTAGCAGAGTTGACAGTGCTAGAAACTGATGGACTATCAGAGTTTCCCTTGCTAGGCCAAACTGCAAAATTTCTTTTCTAT
>WEIV01006699.1:53240-142697 GCA_013390005.1 Calyptomena viridis
TTCTTTTCTTTTTTTTCCTGAACAGAACATGGTAACCCTACAAATATGCCTGATTTGCCACCTTGAAATAGCACACAATTTCAAACCTGCCTCTGTATCATAAAAAACTGTTCTCCAAAAGAAACACAGCACCTTCCCTGTACATCTTTGTTTCTTATTTGCTAGTTTAAAATTATAAGTGTATATTATATACTTATAAAAGTATATATTCTTATTATCAATATTGTTAATATTATAATTATATTATTATTAATAATACATACATTTTAATAAGTATAAGGTGTATAATATATTCCTTGTGCAATGCAAAGCAAGAACAGGAACTTCATCCCAACTAGTGACAGAAACAAACACCACAAGGGCCCCAGTCCCAATGCACCCATATATGAAACTATCACAAGGTCAACTGGCATTTTACCACAGCATTACACATCATTTGAGCCTAAACAAGAGGAAATCAGTATCTCCTCTGGCAAAGAAGATTCCTAACTAGCAAAAAACTGGATTCCTAAATAGCAAAAGAATTTCCACTATGGAAGCAGAAAATGCACTTATTAAAAATGTAACAACTTCTCTTCCTCCTGTAAACATTCCTTCAGCAATTCTGTTCATTGCAGAGGGCCCCAAACAGTGTCAAGTTTCTGTGCCTTGTTTCAGAAAAAATATTCATACGCAGGCCGATTACAATATATCCCAAAAACAATTTGCCATGTAAATATAATGACTGATTGAATTTGACAAGTCTCCTTCTAGAACAGTAAACACCGAAGCCTTTGTTTAGGTATATTAATCAGTTCAGCAAGCTCTGTGTGTCACCTGTACCAGAATGAAAGAAAAATCATCCCCACCTGCTGGTAGAACAGCCACCAGTCATATCAAAAGGAGCCAGGACCATTAATTGAAAGAATTACTCTAGATCCCAGCTATTCAAAGATACTCGTCTTTCCTGTAACTGATCACTCCATTAGCAACAATGATCCTGCTCTAATGGCTGTGGAAATCCAAATGGAAATCTGGAAGAGCTTTCTGCAAACTAAGAACTGCAAATCTAGATAGATGTTGTAATTCCCTTCCAGACTAGTCCAGGGACCTGCATATGCACCTTAATATAAAGTGAAGACGGTGTTGACTACACTGAGAACATCTTTATGTCCTGTAAAGCTGACCTTAATTTAAGAATAATTAGAAGACATAGATGTCAGGGAATAGTACACCAAAATTCTTAACTGCAGCTTGGCCATCAGCAAGTGTTATTGACATTCTTACCTTCCTCTGCTCAGTGGCAAAGAACACTACTGAAGATTGGTTTTCAAGTTCAGGTCCCCATAGAATGGCAAATGATTGTGTAAAAATTAACTGGCTAACTAAAGTGGTTAGTGTTAGAGACTAGTGCTATGAAGGATACCAAAATGCCACCCTCAGGTGTCAAATGCTAATTTGCTACAGGAGGGTGTCATACATGCTGAGTAAACAGGAAAATTCTTCAGACAGTGAAAGAAATTATCCTCTGTGAATTCAAACACTGAAAATTTTCTCTCTCATGCCCTTAGGACCACAGTACAAGGCTTTGCAAGACACAAAAAACTAAAGTAATTAATTATGGCAGTAGCTGTCCTACCTTCTGAAGTGATACATCTACATGTTGCTGCAGCAAAATATATGCTTTATGAAGCATTTGTACTGAACAATGCATCTGGAGAATTTTTTTCAGAACTAGGTTTGCTGAAGTTCCCTATCTATTAAATATGTTTTTACATAGCTATTACATATAGACATATATTAACAGATATAAATATTCATGAGGGCTTCACAACAGTTTCTGCATAGAATGATTAATTCTATCCACTACTTATAAAACCTACCTCCATCTAGATTTTATGTGTACATTCCAAGATGTACTCTACAGATTTCCAGCCTGATTATCAGATACCAGTGATTCTGCACCAATCAGGGTAAAAGAAGAAAAGCCATCATGACCACTCAAAGAAACAAGTGAGTCAGAGGTGAGCAGTCCATCAGGACAGTACATGTTTTGACATTTCCAGTCTTGTAATAATTCAACCCAAAATCTGTCAAAAGCACCCCCTTTCCACTGGCTGATGCCCCCAGGTATGCACATGCAGCCTGGCAAGTTGCCATTCAGTTTTCACTTAATTTTACATTCTTGCCCTTGCAAACGGGGCAGTTGGCTCCTGAAACTAAGACTGGAGTGGTGAAGAACCAGCTTAATGTTTCACTGTCCAACTTGCAGAGGTGCTGGATTCCAACAAGCACTGTTCTTCCTAGTCACAGCCTTTGAAAGACGATATGATCCCCTCAAGCTGAGCAAAATGGACAGTCAGCTCAAAAGATATTCTGCACAATGTAGGAAAATAGCAAAGTACGCTTTCTGTCTCATTTATTAATGCTGCTGCTAATTTTGCTGTGTCCCAGTTTTTCAGCCATCTGCAATCAGAATTCAGTTAGGCTGATAAAAAAGCAAACATACCACAGTACAGACCAGGATGTTGCAGTCATATTAGGGGAATGAGAAGTCTCATTTTTGCCCAGGAGTTCTTCCCAAAAGCTTAGGAAGTGCCTAGGACATTGTTAAATAAATCAGATAATAAAGCAGATAATGCCAATTTTCCTCTAGACTTATATCTGGGGTTACATGAGCATTTTTTAACATCTTGTTGTGTTTAGAAAATTATTGGGAGCAGGTAAGTGTTCTTTTCCATGCAAATTCTCTAATGGGAAATAGGAATAAATACAACTTCTCAATTGGCACAAGGAGAATACTCCCTCTACTACCTGTTGGAGACTTATATGGATATAGTTATTTCCAAGATTTTTAGCTTGCAATTACATCAGTTTGACTGCCAGATTCCAAAGTTACTAGATTTCATAATAATTCAGGTTCAGAAGTAAAAAATAGAAAGCTTATGAAAAAACCTAGTAGGTATTTGATTCCTCCTTTTAATGCCAATATTACTGGTGATAATTTTAAGTGATTAAATGATAACCAAAATTTATTGTGCAGATTCCTCAGAATTTGTATTAGCTGGTCTTTTACCTGCAGTTGCCTTTATAGGAATAGCTACATAGCATGGAAATACATACAACTATCTAATCTGAGTTAAAAAGATTCTGTTTGAAGTCAGCAAATAAAGAAGCATTGAATGTGAACTGGCCATGGGCAGACATACCTCCACCAACACAGCAGAGTTCTAATACACAGTTGACACAAGCTCCAAATTTGTTCTAGAAAACAATATTTAGCACAATTGTCAGCCCTTGTGCTCTGGAGAAACACAACTATGTAGATCCAACCACTACTGAGTCAGTTCAACCAGTTACTGAGGCAGAAGGAGAAGTACAGAGTTGGGTTAAATCTGTGCCAGCTACTGATAGTCACTGACTTCACAGACAAAAAGTCCACCTTCTGTGACAAGGAAATCTCTCCTTTCCTCTTGGAGTGACACCTCTAGTCCTGAAAGATTTAGTCCAAGACAACCCAAAGATCTGTCTGTAAGCAAAAAGTTCATCAATGCATTTCTAAATAGTAGAACAGCACTGAAATCTAATATTTCAGAACATCACAGTTGTTCAAGGAAGCACCAACACCCTTACAGTAATTTCTCATTTTTCTGTTTAATTTTAAAATATATTATGGGCTATTAATATGACACACACACTTACCTAAGATAGGTTTGTTTACTGATTTGACTGCACTTTTTCTGTCAGGTAAAAAGGCACTGCCTAAAACACGCAAGAAAAACATGAGCCAACTTAAAACATATATATAAACAAACTCATTCAAGAAGTTGCACACACTGAACAACCTGGAAAACAAGACAGAGGCATTCAAAGCATGGCAATCTTCAGGAAGCTGAAAGAAAGCATAGTGGACAAACAGGCTGGTTCCAGACTTCTGGAAAATTAGTTAAAACAAGAACATAAGGAGACTAACCTTACTTCCTGAAGATTTTTTAGTAAAATGGATCAAGTTGATAGAGAAAAATGAATTTCCAGTCCCACTTACACTATTTTGCATTTTAAGTACTCACTGAAATTTGGCTGATTATATAATTTAACATACTTTTAAACAGTCATTTTGTCAATTTTCAAAAATCTCTTTCAAGGAAATAGGCAACATGGGAACTCCTACACATCTGTAACAGCACATCCCATGACTGAACTTATCTTCTCCTAACCACTTTTACCCATAAGGTCCCAAAGTCTACTAGCTGAAAACTCCTACCTTACTATGAGACATGTTCCCAATACTTAAATAGTTAATATAGTGGTAAAACAAAGACCCTCAGAAAACACACTAGGATATTAGCAGAGTTTGACAAAATTAAATAAAAAAAAAGGAAAAGGAAAAAGCAAGTCATGCTCTTCACTGCACATCCTGTCACATGGCACTACTGCAGTATTTTAAACTACTTAAATTTTCAACCAAATTTTAATTGCTTGACTGCAACCTTTTTTTGTGTCTCTACCCATTTTAGTTTTTATTTTGGTTTTGGAGCTGCTAGGGCAAGTTAAAACCAAAACACTGCTAGACATGAGATATCTTGAAAACACATATCCTGCTCAGTGCTGGGAAAAGGAATGTGGCCAAAACACCACGCTCAGGTCTCAATTTTCCTGCAGGTTGAGACTGATACTTATGTTTGCCCACTTAAGGAGAACATAAGTCTTCCCCTTAAGAAGGTGGAACTGAAAGGTGTGAAATCTAAATGTGTAAGTTCCTTCAGCCAGGACCTTCTACTCCCAGTGTCACTCGTGCTGTTTGAGGTGACTGCAGGTTCCAGGCCCTGCAGGAGAGGAGGGGTTGTGCCAACAGCACTAAAGCCATGCCAGAGATATTGAATTTTGTCCCAAGTTCACCCCAAGAGGGGTGAACACCCATCTGGCTGTTCCCCTGGTGTAAACTGGGAATGACTCAAGCACAGTGCTTACACAGGTGTGCAGCCCAGCCAGAAGAAATTCCCTACAAAGGAGGAGCGGGGATTTTTTTTCCTCCTTCCTAAGAAGCAACAAAAGCTTACAGATTAGCATGTTTAAATTCGAGTCCTCAGAAAATTACTGAGCTCCACAGACTTCATGTAAACATGGCATACTGTGACTTCATAAAATTGCCTTTTTATTTTTTAACTTTTTTTATAAAAGATACAGCTACTCATCTTGATGAAATAAACAGGACTTCTTGAGTTTATTTTAATATCAGGTATCATTTCCCCACCCTTCGTGGTGAATTGGCCCTTCTAGGTAAATTGCTCAAATAAACCCTGCTTGTTGGATGATAATTGAATGAGCTTGGGGAATTTTGACAGTTCCAGGTGTTGAGAAGTTGGGAGAAAATAACATCTGTTCTCATCAAATAGCAGAAAGGCAAATTCAAAGTCACCTGTAATAAATATGTAGCATGAACATTAACCAGAGAGTAAAAGAGATACATTCAAAGTTATTTTTCAAAGTAAAACTATACCTTTTTGGCAGCTGAATGTAGCAAAGCTAAACTGCTACATCCTGCATTGTTGTTTTCTCTTTTTTTTCTGTCATACCTTGCACTGTCACAATTTGTCACTGTGGCTAAAACACTCACATTCTCTGCACCGTGTTCATTGTAAAAACAGCCAGACAATTACATGGTACACACTGACATGCCAGAACAGGCTGGCTGGCTGGCTGCTAGCTCAGCACAAGTTTTAAAAATAGACAGGCTGCAGAGAACACACTGTTAAGTATTTGCTATTGCCTGTAAATTTGACACAGAATTTTACATAACTCCTGTAATAAATACATTATCGTTTATACTTGTGAATACTTTGATTCTTCTTTCCCTTCCTCATCTTTATGCTTCAGACCCAGTTGCTTACATGGTGATACAAAAAAAGTAATTCCACAGAAGTGAGACAAGAAAGAGCCACCCTTCCCGATCCTGACCTGGCCTGTGGGTATCCAGGGCAGAGTTCTGGGGTAGCAGAGGGGACAGAGAAAATGAGTTACTGCTTTTTATAGTGCTCTGCACACATCATTCAACTCTGTTCCAAGCCCCACAAAACCTCAGCTATATGAACTATTGCAGCATGGCCATGACAGCAATTTATGTGAGCCCAACAGAGATGAGATTTTAGAGCAAGAACTTTGAGTACATTCACACTGACTGAAAACTCGACACAAGGCCCCTTGTTACATTCTTCCTGTTGGAAGAAAATAATATCTCTCAATATCTTAAGGTTTTTAATGTAAAGAAAAATCTCCAGACAGAACAGCCACTACCAGAACTTCTTTGTTCTCATTTTCAAGTAGAGACCACATACGTTTATTTTAGTAGCAGAAAGGGTATAAGTGCACAGTGCCAGCATAGATGACTTTACTACTAAAAGTTTGTCTTACCTGGATAGTTAAAATGATAATCCAGTTGCTGGAGAAGCAAATATCTAGAATTATCTTCCACTGAATCTGTGCCAACACACAGAGTATTGAGTAACCCTTCCTCTCTATTCCTTCTTTCCTCAAAGCAGCTAATCAACATTTTAAGGAAGTTACATGGCATTCTTACCTGACAAAACCAGCCACAGGAGCCAGGTTAAACGCAGGAGCTTTTTGTCTTAACCTGCTGAGAAACTTATTCACTGTGGTTGACTTGACACTGCAAACACACACAGTTCTTATTCCTATAAGCACATTCTCCACTTCAACACAGCCACTCACAGCCAAAAAGCTGCTCACACACAGGTCTTCAGTGTTAAATACAGTCAGAAAGTCATTGATGAGTATAACAAGGCATAATTAAAAAAATATCATTCTCCATGATCACACCAGTTTTGTATTTACCACCTCATTATATCAGCAAAACAGGAGGTTTGGGATTACTCTAACTCACACCTCAATCCACTCAGTCAGTGACTGTGGTCAGCACATCTCACTGCTGTCAGCCACACAACTGGCTGGTTTTCCATCAATCCCTGTATAATGGGTACAGGTGGTGAACACAAAGCCAGGTGGGACAGTGGTTGTAATTATACTTTTAAACTGCATCACCTGGGCCCTCTCTGGCTTTTTGTCACAGTCCACATCTCTCTTTCCGTAGTGTGAAGACAATACTAGTGTTTCACCAAGTATTATAACCTTTTGCCAGACTACAAGAGAAGCTTTTGTTTTCCTCTTCATCTCAGAACAAATAGAAACAGTCTTTGGAATATATTTAGACCAAACTTTTTTTTTAGATGTTAATTTTCAGGAATGTTGCCAAACCATTTTTAGCAGATGGCTCACTATTTAATGTCTCTAGGCAAGGCAAAAAAGCTTTAATCAATAGAATCAAAAGAAATGTTGAGAAATTACATGCAATTTTACAAAATCAAAGGCATTTCCTAAGTATTGTCAAGCAGACAAACATATTGACATGTTGTTACTTCAAGGAGCGACTTGAATGTTTCCCACATTACAACATTGAATTTCCTTTTACCTGTTTGTCTCCAGGTTTCCTCATAACAAGGAGTTTTACTTTGTCATAAATTTAGAAATTCACCCCTAGCAGGTTAATTATGAAAAAAGAGAAATCAGGGCTGAGCAACAAAAAAATCTACCCTCAAGAGCTAAAAGGTGCAACACAAAAAGCTTTACCTTTGCTTACTTCTTCAAATGAGAAATCAATCCTGTGGTTCCCTGTTTTCTCTATGGCCCAGTGTTCCACCTGCTCCTGCAGCAGTCAGTCATCTGGAAAACAGTCTCCACTAATAAGTGACAAAATGCAAAGGGTTGGCTCTGGCCACCAGCTATTACAGAATTACTGCAGAGAGCACTAACGACTACGTGAAAACCTGATTCTAACACACTTCAGGCAATACTTCTGTCCTTTGCTTTTCCAGGCTGCAGGAGTCTGTTCCTGCTGCCACCACACTGAGATATTTGCTCTAATCGAGCTCTTGCTTTAGTGCTTTCTCTACCATTTACAAACTCTTCCATGTCAGCCCATATCAGGCAATGGTGAAGTCCCTTCCCACCTTCAAGACAAGACATATGGATCCATACTTTAACTATTAAAAGCACATACATAGAAATATCTTATAGAGAATATTTTACATACATTAAATATTTATATATACATATCTGTATTCATCTGTGTGCAAAATTTTTCTCTGTACTTAAGTGAGAGCAGGGAATCAGCACTATGAAGGTGCTTTTAAACAATTTTTTACGTATTTTTATGAAAGACATAAGCAATGAGCAAAACTCATGTATGTCGATCAATTTGCATTTATATGTAGTATAGCAATACATCAATGAGATTAAAACGTTTCCATACCAAAAGCACTCCTGTTACAAAGCCTGCCTTTGGAGAAATGAAAGCTCCAAGAGGGAACGATGTATTCAAACATAAGTCTTCTGTTGTCATTTTGCTAATGCTTTTCCTGGTCTTGCTGCTTTTAGTGTCTAAATTCACCAGTCTTCTTGGTGTTATGTACAGATTTATACATCCCTTTGGGACTTGTGGGGATTTTTTTATTGTTAGTTTGTTTGTTTTATGTCTAACAGTTTCAAATTAATTTTAAACTTACACATCTTTACAACCATGTGAAAATTTTAGCTAAACAGAAGCTTGAAATATCTCATTCAGTTACATCTAAGTTTAATGATGTCATAATCCTTTATGGCTGACATCATGTTGTAAAGTCACAGAGTACTAACACTACTGCCTCTGGAAAAACCAGGATCAAACAACACACGACAGTATTGGGGACCAATAGCAATACAATTTTGGTTCCAGAACCAGTACTTTGCTTATGATATTCTGAATGTATGCAAGCAAAATATTTCTTGCTTCATTAACAGTGCTACACATGTTTTAAAAGGTTT
The DNA here is from genome assembly GCA_013390005.1 of Calyptomena viridis. NCBI lineage: Eukaryota > Metazoa > Chordata > Aves > Passeriformes > Eurylaimidae > Calyptomena > Calyptomena viridis. The sequence continues at coordinate 62,097 of WEIV01006699.1, forward strand.
ATATAAACTAAATCTAATAGATTTGAGTCTTGTATTTTTGAATGCTATATTGGTTTTAATTAGCAACCAAATATTTTTAATAATCTACTAGATGTGAAACTGGTTTTCAGAGCAGTGAGAAAGTAAAAGGCTTTCAGAGGAGAACCAGAAATGGTGTGTCACTTCTTTCCACTCCATGGAAACTCAATAGCACCAGTTTCAACACTACTGGAAACTCCATAGTTTCCACTCAGTAATTGCGTGTTCGCATTAACTAAAAAAAAGGATAAAACATTCAAGTGTTCTTGTGCAGACTGTTGCTTTTCCTACATTTTTCTCCTCCCTGACCCTCCTCACCCTCCAAACTGTTGCACACATGGAATGAGTGCATCTTCTAACTAGAAATTCCACAGAAATTACAGCATACTACTCCCACACCCTTTGCTTGAGAGACTTAAAAATATTCCTGTTAGCACATGAAGAGGGAAAGGCTGGCATCATGTGATCATTCAATATACGGGTGGTAGAATTATAAATAACTCAGAGAAAGTCAAATATATAGAAAAAAGTTACTTTAAAAACCATTTTGTGCTCTGTTCTGCAAGCCCTATTTATTCTGTGCACAGAGAAATCCCAAAAGGCATTTTCTCTAACCATAACTTCATTGCAATGATAATCCTGTAATGGATGAGTACAGACTCACTGAGTCTGCTGTGCTTGAAAAGTTTATCTGACAGGCTTTTTTTTTACCTACAGCATGCCAAACCTTCTTGCAAAGCCTCTGGCAAGTCATGACTTGACGCAGGAAAGAAAAGCTTCAAAGGAATTTGAATCCACCATGAAAGTAGGGACAGGTAATTCTCTGCATTAGTTAGATGGTTCATGAAAGATATCTTTAGATAGATCCACATTACATATGGGCAAGCAGCACAGTCTAAAAATCTACATTATTTCCCTAAAATGAAGACTAGAATGATCATTTACCTATGAAGAAAAAAAAAAACTAGAAATACTATCTTTTTCTTATACTCTTCAGAAAGCTGCTTATAGAAATCCTATTTTCTCAGAGATCACCTGTGACAGCTCTAATAAAAGGAAAATTCAAATATTCACATTTAAAATACAGAGTTTGATTTAACAGATAGGAAATATCAAAACCAAAACTACAATATTACTGACACAAGGTCAGTCAGCTCATGAATTTTTAAGATACAAGCAGAGAATTAGGCAATTATGTGGTATTTAAGATGTGCTAATTATAACATGCATGTTTGGAGACATGTCTAATTTCTTACTTCAGGGCTCATGTCAGTCTTAAATTCATGTCAGTGAGGCCAAGATCTGCAGTAGGAGAGCAGATGTGGCTACTGCACCACACCACATTTGGCTACTGCAGGATTCACACATTCTCTGGGCTGTTACTACTGGGAGAAGAGACTTTCTGTCTGATTCATCCTTCTCCAGCAGTGAGGCAAACCTGCCATCAGCAGTCTGTATTAGTTTGGCCATATCAGTTCTCCAAATCACTCTCCTCTGCCCAGCTCCTATAGAGCTTATCATCCATGGACACAAAGATCTCCAAGTCAAGGGTTCCTCTACGCATTTGTATGGCACTGATCACAAGGCAGCTGGGATTTCAGCTAGCTGCCACAGTGGTGGTGTCATAGAAATATTACATTTTAAAAAACATGAAGTTTAAGTAGTGAATATAGTAAGAATCCATCACAGACTCGGGAAGACACATTCTGGCATTTTGAAGGCACAGAACTACAAGGTAGCAACTTCAACTTTGCATCTTCATATTCTAAGAAAAGAAATTAGAATATGCTCATTTGTTTGTTTTCAAAGCCAAGTAAAGGAGATGCTTGAGACCTGTCCCTGTAATAATTACTAGCAAGGCTTCAGCTTCTAAAGATTTCTGCCTTTCCTCCAGGAAACTCAGGATATCATGTTAAAAATAGCACCCTGGCTACAAACCACCAGTTGAGTGGAGAAAATTTATGGAGAAAACAGAAACAATATCATTGCACAGAGAACACATGTGCACTGCACAACTGTAGTAAGAACAGATTTAGATATAGGCAGCAGCAGCATGAAGCCAGAGCATTAAGTTTCAGGTACCTGAGAATTTCAGTGTATCTGTCCACACTGTTCCACCAAACAGCCTCTTACAGAGCTGTTTATCAAGTTTCTGAAATTAAGGAGCCCAAAAGTTTCTAGAGGCTACAGAGGTAGCACTGGAAGGCCAAGGGCAGCACAGAAAGGTACCTCCACAGAAGTGCCATTGTACTTTGACCACTATATGGCTTATGGTAGAAAATATGGAAGAATAGAGGACATTTTTAAATTAAAAAAGGGGGGGAGTATTAAAAGGAAAATAATAGAGTGGACAAATGAAAAAGGATTCATCTCAGAAGAGCACGACATGATACGAAGTTAGTTTTCACTTTCACATTAGACAGAAATTTCATTAGTTTTGTTAATTGTGGACCAGTAAATTACTTCACTTACTGTCAGCACTCACACACTATCTGCTCTTGAGTAAGGAACAATCCCAAGACTCCACAGCACACTATACTGAGCCCAGTCTCCAATCCCAGGCCAAGCATGGCTAAACAACATAATCTTATGGCTGCACTAAATGAGGACAGCCATTAACCAGCTAAAGAGGATTCATGTCCCGTTGTGTCCCTTGCCCCACTCCATACATTAACAGCTGATAATCAAGTTCCTGGGCTGTTCTAATGACAGCCAAGGATTCCCCACCATCCTCGGGAGGCAGCTAAGCAATCTTCACAATTGCCACCACTGTCTCAAGATTTGAGCCCAATACTTGTTTTGGTAAATCACCAAAGATTTTCTTTACACACGATGCCTCTAACCTTCGAATGGATAATATTTAGCTTACCACATCACACCTCAGCTTATGCATGCTGTCACAGTATAACATTGATAATGAGACCTTTCTGTTGAACACAGAATTCCAGTGGACTGCTTCTGTAGCTTGTCACAGGCAAGGGAGCAATGTTTGGTAGAGACAGGCAACAACTTCAACCTTTTGGCTCTAGAGACAATGGAGAAACCACATAGCCCATGCCAGGCTCAGTGATAAACAAGTCTCTTTTTCTAATATGGTGGAAAGCCTCAAAATTTGCACACATGCACTTGCAGGTCCAGATCCTGTATCTCTTTCATAAGCATTCAGCTCACGCAAGAGAAAAAAATAAACTACATAAGCCACAAACACATTACACTGGGATGTAGAGTTTTGTCCTGCTCCTGGAACACAAAGAGTAAGTATCACCAGCATACAGGAGCCACCTCTCCTGAACTCAATATACAACTACACTCTTGCACTTGTTTCAGAAGCACAGAGTGCACCTTGTGTGCACACAGAGCCACCTTTTTCTGACCCACAACAGATGCGTCATGGCACACAGCAACCTCAGCACCAGGATCCCCTGAGCAAAGGCTCTTTTGAGTTCTAGGCCCTGAGAGAAGTCACACCTGCTGCTCTCCCTGCCTGTCCTTGCAGGCAATTAACACAACAGTTAATTGCAGATCACAATCAACCCCAGGCCACGCTACGCCCAAGTCAAAGGTTTGACTGCTGAGGCTGATATTGCTGTGAGAGAGCGTGACACCAGGCCCAAGCTGATCTCACACGTTATACACAATTCCCAGCAGCTATGCATAGGTCTTGCTTTACGTTACTTTTCATGTCTACAAGACTGTATTTTGGTCATGGAGATAAGGTCACTCATTAGTCCTAAAATGGGCATGACAAGGTAGCAGAAAGTCACAAGACTCCAGCTGGAACCTTTGGAACCCTGCTTGTGCCAACCTGGGTGACATTTTCCAAAGCAAGACCTTAGCTGGCATAAATGAAGTGCTGAGTCCAGAACCTTAGGGACAACAGCTCTGCCCATCTCTGCACAGCCCATACATCACCTGCCCAAAAAGTGCAGTGCACAATCCGCTCTGCCTGCTGAAGCTGTGCCATTATGCAGAGAGAACAAATGTCAACAAAAATGAACTTTTTCACAGAAAAAGGCAAAATTTTCTAGCTTAGCAATGAGAGCACCTGTGGAGGGCATGGAAGTCACAGCTTCCAGCCTCTGCTCCTGATTAATTCTTTAAACTTCCGTTGAAAACTTTTATGTGAACTGCAGAAATTGTCTTGACTGAAGGAAACAGAAGCCAGGTCAATCCTCTTCCCAACTACAAAGGTACCATTCCCTCTCACTCTGGAACCAAATGAAACATTTTTTGTTTCTGTCAAAAGAAACTATCTGAAATAAACCTGTCATACCATTCCCATGGTATAAAATTGAGGAATTAATAGAGCCATCTAGCTGACAATCAGGAAGAGAAGGAAAAAAAAACACCAAAACACCTTATTCTGAAGAAAACAACTTTAATCATGAAAGGAATCGTTCAATATCTGGTGTTAAAATGCAGTTACCTTAATAAGGCCAAATGACCACTCCTCAGTTATGGCTGCTGGATCCTAACATAAATCTTCAGTGGAAGAACCACCAAGAATATAATTAGAAGAGAGCTAAAGATATTAAAAGCACAAAAAAGTTAACTTTAATAATGGTAATAATACTTTATCAAGTTGTAGTCAACATAATCAACAACACTAAGTGTTCAGCAGATGGTCCTTGAAATACCTGCACTCCCAACATTGCTTGAAAATTTACAGCAAATTAAGCCTTCTAGCTGAAATATCTACATTAAGGGGGTTTTTCAGTGCACTCATTCCTAAGCATGGAAGCACATGAAAGTTAAATTCAAATTATTCTGCACTGACATGCAGCAATCTAGAATGACTTGAGAACTCACAGCCTAAGGAGAAAAAATAATGGGATTAATCCTGAATGTCTTACACATGCAAGTAGTTGCTTCTCTTGCAATTAGTTACATTGGGACAGCAGGTCTTTCTGCTTGGACAGAGATGGGGAATATAGAACCCTCAGTAGTGGAGAAAGAGCTGAGTGTTCCCAGGGCTGCTGTCTAGTGCTCATTTGTTTCTCAGTAGAATAAATGCACTGCAGTGAGTGATAAACATACCTAATTGCTTTTGAGCTTGAGGGAAATAAACTGAGGGGATACAACAATTAATTATTCCCAAAAGGAAAGTACCACAAGAGTAAGAATCATGGTGGAGTGGCCACTTGAATCCCAGCGAGCTGACTTTATGGAGCCCAGCTCACTAGCAAGACAGAAGACATTCTTCTTTGTGTCCCAGATCAAGAAATAAAGGACAGATAACAAACAGAATTTACTCACCCAAACCTTTACATGGCTAAATTTTTAAACCTTGACTTTACATTGTTAGACTTTTAAAACCTTTACATGGCTAAAATTAAGAATGTGGATTGATCTAATTCCCTAACTCAAAACATGCAATTTCTGAAAGCAAATCATTTCACCCTAACACCCTTTCATCTTGTCCAAGACACAGGGGGTGAATGAATCACACACTGGAGATCTCTCCCTCCCCCAGCTGACCACAGAGGGTGATCAGATATCCAACTGTGGGACAGCTAATATTAGCCCAAGTACATCCATAGGCCAAATCATTCTACGCAGCAGGTCGAGAGATAACATGTACAACTCCATTCTCACAAATTTTCCCAAATAAATCCATACAGTGTCTGATGAAAACAGATGCAGCAGCTCGCAAAGATGAAGGACTAAATTCCTAGTACAACACAGATGTTTTAGTAGCCATCCATTTATTTAACTAAGACTTCAACTGGTCTAGAAATGAACTGTGTGTTCCAACTTTAACTTATATCTACTCCATGTCTAAACTGCAAGCAATTAGTAATTCTGTTTAGGTCCAAGGAAGGGCGGGAGGGGGGCAAAATGAGGAGGGCAAGGAAGCAAATTCACTTCATAGACTTCACAACCTTTTAAAATAATGCTGGAACACAAACATCATCTGATTAAAACTAGGAAGGCTGAAAAATACTACAGTGACATTGCACAAAAAGACAGGAAGGCTTGCATGAGGTGTTTTAAGTGATATCAGCTTAACCACAGTTTAGCTTTCTAACAAAAAGGCTCAACTCATCACACATAATGGCCTAAAGCTAGGCTGCAGACAACAATTAGTTTCTCCCTTTTTGCAAGTGTTTTTCACTTCGTCACTATTACAAACTAAGTATCAGATTAAGAGCAGCCTGCCTGCTCATCTCATCTTCCAGCTGCACCTAGAATTTAGGGCAAGTTTTTGGTGACAGAGCCAATGTATGATGCATTATTAAGATGAACTAGGTGTTGTGATCTGTCTGAAGCACTCCTGTATTGATTTTAATAACATGAGAGTGTTTGAGGTTTTTTGAACCAGAATGTTCCTTGTGAACTCAACAGAACACAGTTTTTTCAAATAAAATTGAGAAAAACTGATTTCAAATCCTAGGTTGGAACCACAGATATTTCATTTAACACTTATTAACCTCAGTCCTCTAAAGTATACTTTCTGGAAATAAAGCTCAATAGTATTAGATTATCCACGTGTCACACACCTTTGTTAGGCATGAAAAGGACTGCATTTGGCATGAAGCTATCCATCTGCTCTTTTACTCAGTTTCTTTCACACACAAAAACACACACGCAATTAATCTCAAAAAACACACCATCTTGTTTGCAAACTCAAAAGGAAATGGAAACTAAAAGTTTCTCTCAGTGGGCTGCCTGCTGGCATAAAGCATATGCCTCCTACAAAAGATATGGGGCAGGAGGGAGGAAAATCTCTTTTATACTGGCTGGGGAGCATTCAGATGTAATGAACACCATAATCACCACAACACACTGCCACAGAAAAGCACGAAGGCCATCATCACTGTGAAAAGTTAAAGTCACTTGAACAAAAACATCTTGTGAGCTGTATCTTGCCACGAGCCATGAATTCATGATTGCCAGGCTTAAGCCCAGGTTCCAGCATCATGCTTGTGCTCCACAAGATACCTCTTTCTGTAGTCCATACTGCCCAAATAGAGTGAATGCTGCCAACCCTGCCCCACAGTGCCTACCCCAGAAGTTGCTATACAGGTGCATGACCCTGGCACAGCACCCCCATGAGCTACATGACATAAAATAACACGTAATGAGGAAAGAAGGAAGCAGAGAAGTACCATACAAACAGAGCAGAGCACGCTTTTACTCCGTTTCCAGCACCCAGAAAACGTGTGCAGAGAAACTACTACCCTTCAAAATTTGCAGAAAGAAGTGTGAACACACAGCAGTACAAGATGTACAATATGGCAGGTACACAATTGCTCATTCAAACTTTTCCATTCTTGGCCAATACCAGTATTCCCCTATCCATATCATTCTTTCCAAATACAAGGCATCCAAGTTTTGATTCCCTCTGAACTTCTATTATCTGGAAATCTCTTTTCAGTCTGATACTTTTCTTGCCCTGAAAACGTCTTTTTAAAAATACATACTTTAAAAAGCATTTCATATGAAGGCACGTCTTATTCCTTCTCATTTCCAGGATACTTGATAAAATATTACAAGACTGCAATTTATATGCTAAAGAAATTCCCAGATGGCATCTAATCAAACAATTCAATCAGAAAACAAATTAAAATGAAATATTAGCGTAACCCCATGTGTAAAATGCAGCAGTTAAAGCTCTCTGGTATTTGCAGGATATCCTATGGAATGTAATTCTATTACCAGTGCTAATTTCATGCCTGTTCAGCATTGCAGAACATCTGAGCTATTGAGACCTCTCTCCAACATTAAAAAAAAAAAAAAGTGGTCCAAGGAAAAGTTTAATGGCAAGCTACAGATAACTCTTAAAACCTTTTCTAGAACCATTACATTACCATTACATTAAGCCAGTTTACCCAATTTCTGTCAACAAATTGCAAACTTATTTCTTAAAGCTGACCTTCCAGCTCATCCCAAACCCACTCAAGCTTGGGATATTTCTTCCAATAACTTCAGTGAGTTTTGCACCATGACCCAGAATTCACAGCATCTCACTATGTTAAGCAAAATCTGGTTAAAATAACATCCTATTCTGCAGTATCTGTCACAGGAATTCCTTGAGAACTCCAGTTATCACAATTTGGCAAGTAAAAGTACAGAAAACCTACTTTGGGATACATATCTGTGATTTTTATTCTAACATTTGTCTCAAAGAGCAAGTAGTTTCAATAAGGTATGAGACATTTGTAAAGTTCATTTTTTCCCCTAATACATTAGTACTTATTACCAAACCGTTCACTTAATTATTACCAAATCATTCACTTAAATTATTTTGAAAGACCTTCTTCAACTTTCAAACCATCATTATCTAAGGAAAATACCTTCTGGTTATGGATAGTCACCAGAAATTAGCTTATGCTCTAATCCATGCTATACTCTCCCCTGATTTAAGTATACCTTTTCTCTACTACTCTGAGAAGAACTACTGACCAAAGACACAGGCCAATATGGACACTGCTAGTTTCCTTGAAAATAAATAAGGCTATTTGAGTTTCACACCAACAAAGCTGAAGAAGTTATGCTCCAGCCTCATAAGGAAAGTCAATTTTGTGCATCTAACTCTCAGCCAGAGCCTTCTGAAAAATCCCTGCCTTCATACATGCTTCCACAGTGCACTCCACTGGCACACAGACAAGAATACATTTCCTTTTAAAAATCCATTTCAGGAACCGGAAAAAACTTAAGGATTGCATGAGAGAACTTAAAACTTGTAGGAGCTGTTATAACCTAGTCTCCAGAAGAAATTTACTCATTTACACAAGATGACTAGACTATATGAGAAATGAAGGCATATACAAAATTAATGGTGATATGCCATATATAAAAAAGTATTAATACGAGTCACAGAAAAGTTGCTGGTCTTCAATAGTACTGCAAAGTTATGTGCATTGACGAGTGGGAAAGCCAAATTCATATGGGAATAGCCGTCCTGCTTGCTCCACCTTTCTTCATATTCCCACAAGGCAGTTGGCTAAGGCTGCCTGGAAGCAAGTGAGACTTTTTGAATGGGCGACAAGTATCCTTCACCACATGGTCTGCTCTCCCTTTTCATATTGAGGAGAGACTAGAACAGGGATTTGAACCAGCGGAGGTTATGCAGAACCACAGAAAGATGGTTCCTCTAGATTTTGCAAGGGCTCTCACCTATTCACATTCTCAGCCTCCTTACTACCCAAGCCACTTAGCGGGATGAGAGAATGATTTGATGATGATGAAAATATAAAGGGAGACACTAAGGACCACCCAGTAAAACAAAAGTCATATAAAATCCCAAACTTCCAGGAAATAAACATATTCTCTCCCACTGCTTGCCCACTTCAACTCGTCTCCCAGAGCGCTCGTTAAAAGGAGACCAAATTAAAAGGCATTACACAATGAGAGATTGCCCCAGTTATAATCCCAAGAGGCTCCCAGCACTACAGCAGCACTAAGGGAAAACCTTCATCACACCCAGACACACACAGACTCAACACGGATTAGCAGAGTCAGGCTTAAAAGGGGGAGGAGAACAAGAATTCCACCCGCAGCAATCCATTTTGCAAAACAAAAATAGCAAATACAAAAAAAAAAATAATAAATTGCGATAACAGCAAGATAGGAAGTGGGTCCTGGGCGCTTGGCGCCGAGCCCTCCCCGCGGACCCCCTACTTGAGCAGGACATAGGCAGGCAGGGAGCCGAGGTCAGGTTTATTCCAGCACCAGGCCGAGCCCAGCGCCCGGGGCCGAGCACCCGCACCCCGGCTCGCCCCGCACCGACCACCCGNGCGGGGCAGGACCCCCCGCCCCCGCTCCCGGAGGGCTCCGCCGGGGATCCCGCACGCTCCGCAGGCTCCGCGCAGCGCCGGCTCTTCCGGGCTGGGGATGGATCCGCCGATCGCGACACGAATGTCACACGCACACAGCGAACGCGGCGGGAGGATGGAGGCTACACACGGCAAGCGGCGGGTGGGGAGGGCAGGGAAAGCAAGCGGGGGTAAGGTGGTGGTACCTTGGATGTGCTGCTTGATGACATTTTCCAAATGGTCCAGCCTTTCTATAATCCTTAAAGTGTCCCCTTTGTCTTCCTCTAACTTTTTTTCTGAGATCGGCTCCTGCACTTTCACATAAACACTGGCAATGTAGTTGGTGACCCAGCCCACGTACAGCAGGCAGACGATGTTAGTCATTCCACTCAAAATCACGCAAGTGGACACTAAAGTTTTGGTTTTCCTGGTGCACACCATCCTGAGATCCCTCCATATAGCTTCAAAAAATCCTGCGATCCAGAAAACAAAAATAAACTGCGATGAAAATAAATCCTTTCCCCCCTTTCCCCAAAACGGAGACCACTCAGAAGTCAGTAAATTTCCATGCAAAAAGTTCTCTAATCCACAGAATAAAAATACTTGTCGCCTACCTAGGAGGAGAGGTGGGGGCGGGGAGGGCTGATAATTAGAATCCCGGGTTTGAGTACATTAAAATAGCTGAAACTTTGCGATGGCAGTGCCGACAGCAGACAGCGAGGCGTGCCAGCCGCCCGGCTGCCCGCTGCCTTCAGGCACCGCCTCCCGCCCCGGGCATCACGGACGCCAGCAGCCCAGTGCCCGAGCGTGGCAAACTTTGTTCCCTCCGACGCCGCTTCCCATCGCAACCGGCCGCGGCTCCAGACTCAGCCCCCGGGAGCAGCCGGGGGAGCGGGGCTCGCTCGGGCGCGGACTGACAGCGCCCCGCTCCAATGAGGAGCGGCTCTGGCGCGGGGGCTGCGGGNACACTCGCGGAGGGGCGGCGGGGCCCCTCCGCCGGGCCGGGAGGGCGGGCCAGCGCCTCCCTCGCTCCGTGCCGTTCCTGCGAAGGATTCCCAGCCCAAGGAGGCAGAAGCAGCAGCCCCAGTTGCCGTTCGCTGCGAGGCGGACGGACGCTGTGCGGCTCGGCCGGGAGATATCGCTGGGATACGCGGTCGCACCGAGTCGTCCATTTGCCTGAGGGGTGAAACCGGAGACGAGCCTTTGGCTCACCGGGGCTCCCGGTTCTCGGCGACCACCCACCACTGCGATATGTTTGCCTTTCAGCCTCTTTGTGAGCCCGCTCCCCGCGGAGGTTGTATTAGTAATGCCAAATTGTTGCTCGCATCCACACCAGCGAGCTCCAGTATGTATCCATCCATCGCCTCCTCCGTCCTGTATCCACAGGGATACACTCAATCATGTTACATCCAGAATTAGCTTCATTACCAGGGACAGTATCAGTAACTCACAATTTAGTTTAGCATAACCATGCTGCTTTACTCTCTTCATTTTACATTACTTCTGGAAGCACACTAAAAAGGCAAATTCCTCTCAATATAAAATCCCACTAATTCGAGAGAGCCACACAACAGATGAATCTCTTCCATTCCTATAAAATAGGGACTTTTGTACCAAACGAGACCATTTTCTTTCCATAGTCTCAAGACAGAAATGTAACCACCATGACCAGTATTAGAAACAATGAGGCACCTGCTAATTAACATTATTTCAAATACTTGCCCAGTGCAAGTATGGAGAGTATCGAATGCTCTGGATTGTACTATGTAGTCACCCTCCACAACTGATTGTGCCATCAGAGTTAGCCTGTGTGTAGCAAGCACAGCAGGTACCAAGATTTACTCCTTTCTGAAGCTTACACATATGTGAGTGTTCAAACCCTGCAACAGCTCCATCTAAATGTAAACGTACATCGCAACATCCTAAAAGAAGTAAAAGTAGATTATTTGTCTCAGTGTTTGGGGTTGTTATTTTTAGAATAATTACAAGCAAGACCCAGTATTCAAGGGAGAAGGCAGGCGACTGTCCTGCCAAAAGGCAGAATGACTTCTTCCTTTCCATCAGTTGGTACTCCATAGAAACAGTAAAAACTACGAATACTCAAACACATACAAACCAGCACCAATAGAAGCTGCAGTAAACTCTGCCAGCCAAGCCAAAAAAACAAACTGCCTCCTCAGTCTTCTGAGCCTCTCTGAAAACTAATTGAAATTTTGGCCAGTTTAAAAGACTTCCCCAGTGGCAACACTACAGGAGGCAAGCACGAGAGAATTTCCCTGGAAATTAGAATATATAAAGCACAAGGTATTTGAATGAGGAGAAAAACTTACATTTTAAGAAAAAATATTTTTAGTAGCACAGGGAAGTCTGCTGGACAAAATGAGTCAAGGAACAAGTTCAAGCTTTGTAAAAGACAAAACATCGACGGAACATTCTAGTACAGCTCCATCATATAAGTCATAAAGTTGTCCCTCTTGGTCTGCAATTAACGTTTATCTACAGCATTGTTTATTTCCCTATTTCCTGTCTCTGTTCTACAGTGTTACAGCTTTGCATCTGGTAGCAACCAACAGCAGGAATCACAAAATACAAGTTCTTCAGTCCCGGCAGAATGCAGGACTTAGCCTGGACTTCTCAATTTAAGGCAAAACTTACCTGAAATCAACCCAAGTAAGGGACAAGTAACAAGTCATATTTTCCATGGAAGTTCATAAAATACTAAAAAACAACTAACTGCTTTTATAAACAAATATGAATATTACTAGTTACTAATGGCTGTCAGGACATCCATAAGTGACATGAGGGTTTGGAAAAAAATAGATAATATGTCTCACAGGCCTAGGGGGTTGCTTATAACATCACATAATTGATTAACCTTTTATTATAGTAATATTACAGTAACTATTAATAGTTCATTAGCCCTTTGCTCCCATTTCCCAATCATGTTTAAACTATATTTTCATTTATAACCACATTCTCCTACCACCAAAGCTGTACTCCTCAATGGCAGAAATTCCCCGTCTCCTCACTTGAGCCTTGATTCTACTGAAGTTATTGTTCAAATGTTTGACTTCATAACAAAACCTCCACATCCTTTGATACACAAAAGATACACTTACTTTTATGTCTCTGATAATATTCTGAACAGGTCTCTTCAGAAGTCTTCTTTTATGAGTTTATATAAAGTTGGAGGTATCCAAGTGTATACCTTTTAGAAATAGGTTGGTTTTGTCATTTTGATTTATTCTACAGTACTACAATGCAGATGAGACCCCTCCGTGTAAGGTATTATACAAACACATAAGCAGTCCACTTCTATAATTTAATGGGAATGAAAATAGAAGGAACAATGGGAGAATAGAAATGCTGCCAGCTTCACATTATAGTCAGGGAGAAAATTAGGTGATAAAACCCTAAATGGTTCTCTTTTGAACACTTAAATTATAGGAGAACACAAGGTCTACGAAATTTGTTCTCTTAAATCAGTGGTGTTTTTGAGAGTTCTACTTAAGGTGTTTAAGCTTGAGGCAGTACAATCTACTGCACAGGTCATTAAACTAGGACTCTTGATTTTATCCTTGTCCCGATACTGCTCTGCTGTGTCATGCTATGCAAATTATTTCACTTCTGTTTCACAAAATTATTTCACATTTCTTAAAATATTTATGTATAAGACATTTTATTACAGATTGCCCACAACTAGACTACATTTCAAACAGTGCTGAGGAAATATTAACCTCATAACCTAGTAAATAATTCAAGACAAATGGTGGCTGTAAAACGTTCTATAAGTAAAGTAATTCGATTAGTATTTCTTGCCTATCAGGGAAGGGAAATATTTAAGAACTATATTTTTATTGGTGAATTTTGATTCAGGTTAAAACATTTTTAGATGTAAGAGCGTCCTTCAAGAAAGCTGTAGTGAAACATCAGAACCCACAATAGTTACATCCCATTTTACAAGAACAGGGTTCTTACACCTTTCCAATGGAAAAGCTTAACTTTAAAACTTTATTTTTATCACATTCTATTCATATTCTTAGCTGAAATCCTATTAGTTTGTGGAGATATAATCTTCATTATTATCTAGTCTGAGGAGATTTTCTTCTATTATTTCTTCCCTCTCACCCATGATTATCACATCTTTTGGTTGGAAAGATGATAAAAAAATTCCAAAGGCACTCACTAAGCAACACAGCATTTTACATCGTGACATGACCAAATAAATTTAGGAAGATCTGAATTACTCTGAGTAGGTACTATTTTTTTAAGCTCTGATGCCCAAGTCTGCACACACAAATCAAGGCCTGCCCATCTCAAGCAGAGATTACCCCTTCTGCAGATGAGCTCTTCCCAACAGTTAAAGTTATAAAACTGGGGGCTTAGCATCCCAAAAGAGGCAGCTTTCTGTATTTTGAAGATAAAAGTCATGTGTTCAGTCTCCAGGGAAGAGATCTGATTGTCTTTGGTAGCTACTGTACCTAGTCATCACTCTCACTAGACTTAGAACAATCTTTAAACTTTTATTAAATCATAAAAAGACATATGTGGGTATTGCAGAGATGCCTTTGTATATTTTTGAGCTGGGCTTTGGAGTAAAGGATTTGTAAAGTGGATGTTGTAAGATAATGAGTATGAAGTGAATGCAAAAAAAATAAAGGAAGGAAAATAATAAAATAGTTAAATGGATGAAAAGTGGGGTAAAGGAAAAAAAGAGAAAAATAAAACCTGCTTTTTCCTTTTATGCTGGAACACGTTATCATCATCTTTATCCCTCTGGCGTTTTCTCTTTTCTATACTACCCTTACTCTCTCTCTTGCCTTCTTCGGGCCCATATCTGCTCTGTTCCTTGACTACTATTCCCTATCATCTTTTCCTTCCCTCATTTAAAAATCACCACTTTTAAGTTTACACTAGTTCTGTAACACATCTCCCTTTGTGACATTTTTATGAATCACCAGTTCATTTAGGTCACTCAGGACTCCTCATTTTTTACTGATTGGCAAAGACTGCTCAGCAAAGCACCGACTACAGTGAAAGTCAGCCCCATGTCACCACACTGCAGCCTCCCAAGGAGGAAAGGTAATGTGGTGTCCAACTCACAGACATGCAATGGCATTCATGTAACAGCCACGAAACACAGATTCATTTAAGTTGGAAAAGACCTCTAAGATCATTGAGTCCAATCTTTGACAAATCACCTATGTGCCAAATAGACCATAGTACTAAGTGCCATGTCCAGCTGTTTCTTGAACACCTCCATGGACAGAGACTGTACCACATCCTTGGGCAGCCCATTTGAACATTTAGCAACCCTTTCTGTGAAGAAATTCCTCCTGATGTTCAGCCTGAATCTCCCCTTGTATAGCTTGAGGCTGTGTCCTCTCATACTGTTGTTGTTACCTGTGAGAAGAAGCAAACCCTCACCTTAGTACAATCTCCTTTCAGGCAGTTGTAGACAGTGACAAGGTCCCCACCGAGCCTCCTCTTCTCCAGGCTAAACACCTCCAGCTCCCTCAGCTCTCCTTATATAACTTGTCCTCCAAACCCTTCGCCAGCTCTTTTGTCCTTCTCTGGACACACTCCAGCACCTCAATGTCTTTTTTGTAATGAGGGACCCAAAAACTCGAGGTGTGGCCTCATCAGTGCCAAATATCACTGCCCTGGTCCTGCCCACCACTCTATTTCTGACCCAAGCCTTCTTGGCCACCTGGTTACACTGCTGGTCCATGTTCAGCTGCTGTCTGCCAGAACCCTCAGGTCCTTTTCCTCTGGGCCATTTTCCAGCCACTCATCCCCCAGCCTGTAGCACTGCCTGGGGTTGTTGTGACCCAAGTGCAGGACCCAGCACTTGACCTTGTTGAGCCTCAACCAATTGGCCTCAGCCCATTGATCCAGCCTGTCCAGATCCCTTTGCAGAACCTTCCTGTCCTCCAGCAGATCAACACTCCCAGCCTATTTAGTGTTGTCCATGAATTTACTGAGGGTGTACTCAATCCCCTTGTCCAGATGGTTGATCAGACATTAAATAGGACTGGCCTCAATACTGATCCCTGGGGAACACCACTGGTGACCAGCTGCCAGCTGGAAGTGGCACTCACCATTCCATCACCACTCGTGGGCCCAGCTGTCCAGCCAGTTTCTAACCCAGCAAAGGGTGCACCTGTCCAAGCCATGGGCTGCACCATTTCAAAACCATTCACCACCACTGAAAGGAAGAAATTAAACAATACAGAAAACACACAAACAAGAGAGTGCAGGCACTGCTTCAAGGTGAAAACTGAACCATACCTTGTCTTCTGGACTGAGCAATGAAGCAATGAGAAAACACCTCATGCAAAGGGAATACAACAGCTAGCAAGAACATTAAAATATCTGATGGAAACTTACATACAAAAGCAACCTGCAAGAGTTAGGGGTGTATGTTGTCTTTTCTTTCATCAGATTCATGGCTTGGAAGACATTTGCCACCCCTCTTACAGAGTTGCTATAAAATTTATCTCTGTATTTTCTGTTTCCAGATGGCATTTTCTATTCTCAGTGTTTGCCAGGCTTATCTTGTCCATTTGTCTTTCCAAAG
The DNA here is from genome assembly GCA_013390005.1 of Calyptomena viridis. NCBI lineage: Eukaryota > Metazoa > Chordata > Aves > Passeriformes > Eurylaimidae > Calyptomena > Calyptomena viridis. The sequence continues at coordinate 78,453 of WEIV01006699.1, forward strand.
CGTGTTTTTTATCCAAAACATCAAAAATCACTTTATACTTTAATTGATCTCCACTACGCTGTTATATTAGTTACTTTTATGCATTGGTGTGATTTATTTTTTCTGGTAGCATTGCAGTGCACCATTCTTTTTGCCACAAAAGTCTCAGTTAATCCATCTCAAGTGAATCATGTGTGATCAGCAATTCACCATTATGAGTAAAAGATGCAACATATGGTCCTTTGCAAGTGGCATGTCTACAGTTACTCAGAGAAACATTATGTTCTGTTCTTTTCAAAGCTATCATATGTCTACACCCCACACCTCCAATGACAACCTTGTCCCTAAGCAACTTCAAGCATCTTCATTTTTGTTGTGTTAAACCTGGGATACATTTGAAACAGGTTTCCAAAGATTGCAGCCCACTCAATATCTGAATCTTTTTATATTCAGATGCAAAAAAAGCAGTAAATGCAAAATCTTTTGTGACATCTAGAAATCTTGGCTTTCTAAACCCATTCCCCAGTGCTGTTTTTTTCCATCTTTAACTATAATAATACAAATCACTGTACATCAAACAAAAACTGATGTAGCTGAATATCCTATTTCCAAATACTGTCAGACTTTGAACGTTGAGGGGCAAGAATAATCCTTTTACCAGGCATTGCCTGGAAAAGGTCCAACACATTTAATGACTTCAAGGCTCTCCGTGTCAGAGGTTGTGACCCAGTGATTGCTTACAGTAGCTATGTAAGCAATTATACATTCACAAAGTTTTGAACCTGTACTTTCTCATATTGCAAAGGAAGATGAACAAATTGTGCTCATCTGTCTGTCACAGACCTCCTCCTTAGGCAGCCCTTGACCATTGTGAGTCTCATATATGCAGCCTCTTGTCACATGATAGACAAAAAGTAATTGAAATATGGAGTTCCTTTCTCTACTTTCATCTTTTTTTCTTTTCTCCTTCCTTTATTACTCCTACCACTGCTAGCTTTAAGTGCCACCAAGCCTCAAACTGACTTCAGCAAACTAGCCATAAAATTCTCCTCCTCAGGTATACAAATCTAATTCCCAGTAATGAACCAGATGTACTTCTGTAGGTCTCTCTAGGTATAGGCTACCTCACATTTTGCTATTTCATCAACTTGTCATTTGGGGTCATGGCTTCTCCAACCTTTTGCAGCTTTAGAAATTACTGAGGCTTTGGTATTCTCACTATTTACATGCTTGTCTGATCACATCTACATATGCTGAACAACACAGATCCCAACCTCCCTCCTCATGACTGTCTTCCTTTTGAAAACTGATCCTTTCTTCCTATTCTTTGTTCTTGCTGTCTTCATCAGTTTTTAATGCATGAATGGAGCTTCTCCTTATGCATAATGGGTATCAAGAGCCTTTGGAGAGCAAATTCCTGGGAAGGCTTTGCAGCCTAAGTACCAATTAAGTCCAGCATCAACTATCTCCATTATCTACGTTCTCTGATGTCTCAAAAAAAAAAAAAAATCAGTAAATAGGTGGAAAGTCAATTGCTCATAAGAGAACTATTTATCTAGGTAGAATTTGGAAGAAATAATCACCCTCTGTGTTACAGAAATAGGAGAAAAAGGAATATTGCAGAGATTTAGGCTTCTTATAAGGAGAGTTCTTTCTTTCTGGAGGCTTAGATCTTTATATTCTTCCAGAGGAATTGACACTGAAGTATTCAAGAGCATGATGTCAAAGTAAAGACAGGTAATAAAACCACTACTGAGGGCTAGAACCTCAGAAGTGACTGTAAACTCAAAACAGAGATCGGAGAGAATGGAACATTAAAGTAGTTGTCTTTTTTAATCTGAATTGATGGTTAGAAAATTATTGCTGTATGTTTGGTATATTGCTCAAACAGAAACTTGAAAAAATATGTATAATTCTGCTTTGCTGGTTTAATGTCAAGTAGGACAGACACCTTTGAAGTGCACATGAAATCAGTTGATTTAAGTCTTCCATCTCCCAAACGACATTATCCCAATCTTTATAAAGATGAGATATGGCCAACTGTCCTTCAGCCAATGGTTAGAGTAAATGCACAGAAGTCTCTGTTGATGCTCTTTTGCCAAAATCACATCCAAGTATGTAATTCAGCTGAAACATGAATTCTGCAATTTGAGACTGATGGAACAATTTTCTGGATGACAACTTCTTTCATCAGATATTGCAGCTACAGTTTAAATAAACCAACATTTTACATGAAAATACATAGAGTACCTTTGTAATTAATTTTCTTTCCTAGGTAGATGAAAAAGTTTTCAGATTTGGAGGTGTTTTGGTTTGTCTGGTTTTCGAAGGATTTGATGATGCCCAGGAGTTAATTTTCTCTGATCCATTCACTGCATAAAAACACAACAACAACCACCCAGAAACAAACAAAGCCCTTGTGCCACTTTTAAACAAAACAGACTCCATGACAATAAAGCTGGAATTATAACAGCTCTCACAGTATGAGAGGAGATCGAAGTTTTGATTTGGTTAGGCCTGGAGTATCACACTGGTCTGTGCTCCAAGAATGTCTAACAAAAGTAAGCAACACACTAACACTTCCAAAAGAATTTTCTTTAAAAACAGAGGGACACTTACAGAATTTATCTAAGTAATAAAAAAGGAAGCCTACAGAGGAAGCAGTGGATTAGAGCAAAGAGTTATTTCAGCAGCCAGTACAGTACCAGCAAGTACAGATCACCCAGCACAGGTTCAGAAATTTATATGTATGCTTCAGTCCTTCATGTAGCACTTCTGAACATTTCAAAGAATGTTCAAATGAACATTTGAATGTTCAAAAGAACATTTCAAAGAATAAGCTTCAGACAACTTATAACCCTTTTTTTAAAAATAAAGATGTACTTACAAACACAAAAATTTTAAGAATCTCACATGCAGTTCCAACCAGACCCTTTCCTTACCAGACAACAATATTCCAGATGGTATATATTTGAGTCATATGCACATTCTCTTCTGATGTGCAACAATGACATTCCTTGCATTTTGTTCAGTGGGATGCACATGCTCTATGGTCTTCAGCATAACAAATCAAGCTCACCCATCCCATCACAGAATGAACTTTTTTTTCGGAAGTATTGAGTTACAGCACAGCAGTGAAGTTAATTTTGAATGCGCTCCCTTATCTTAACCTATCATCCTGGGGTGGGCTTGTATCAACTGCATCTTCCAAAAGAAGATGAAAAAAGGATTTATGGTTAGATGATAGGCATAAGAGGCTTCCACATAATCACTGGCTTCCATATGATTCCATATGGAACTTAAAGAAAAGTTCCCAGGTAACTTTTTTTTCAGAATCTGTGGCTCTAAAAAGCACTTAAAGTATCATTTAATTAAAACTTGAATTCCTCCAGGAACAAACAGCAAATATTTCTTCTGTCACACCTTTGTGGAGCCACAAATCAAAATATCTCAAAATATCAGTATGTTTGACACAGACAGGCATTAAGAAGTTCAACACAGGTTACGAATGTACTTTGACATGTTAAGATGAAACACGTAAGTTCACATTTAAAGCATGAAGAACAAACATGAGACATGAACTGCTCAAGAAAGGCTTAAAAAAAAATTTCTGAATGATTGAAATCAACAAATTCTCAGTTACAGAAAAAAACAAAAACAATTGGGCACTAGCAAAGGCTACTAACAAACCAAAGCAACCCTGAAGCATAAAGCAGCATGAACTTTTCTAGAGATTTACCATATCTCTTTGAGCCTACAGATTTATAAGCTGGTCAAAATGAAAAAAGCCAAGGAAAATAATTTAGCACTTGTAACATGAGGAAATGGAGCACCAGTTTCATTGAGATTTTGCTTAGATTAGAAGGACTGGGCCACTCAAGGCATTAGTATGAAAAGTTGGAGGGAAAACAAACAACACAAGGATTTTAGAAGGAAAAGTTACCATGCAGCTGGAAACATTGCCATAATTGTGAAAAAAAATCTGGATGCCCACTTCAGGTGAATGTGAATTATTTGAAGCAAGGAGGAACATTGCTTCATTGTACTTCTGTGGGTTGATAGAACAACAGGTAGAAATAAAATGATGTTACATAATTTGGAATATTTCCAGTCTAGAAGCTGGCTGCACACAGTCAATTCTAGGCTCCAGTTGCAACATTATTTACAGCTTAATTTACAGCTTGAATTTTTATCAGCACAACACACACACAATCCACAGCTTCTTTAGGGCAAATAAAAACGACAAAATGCATTTTGGAACAGGCACCCAGCAGTTCACCAATGCACAGCTTTTACTCTAATGATCACATGACAGGATTACAGAAATACCCAGGCTTTTTGGACAGGAGGTCTGCAAGTGAGAACTTTTTTTTTGTTTAATGTGCTCAAGTGGTTTCGCCCTTCCTTGTATTGTCTTTTCTAGTCAGTTCAGAACTAAACAGGACTTGCATTATCATTATGGCTACCGGTTTGTTCATTGCCAAATTCATACCGGATGTCAGAAAAATATCAAATATTTATTCTCTTGTTGACCTTAAATAGCCTGCACACTAAGAAAAATAATTCTCTTTTATAAAAACACCTAGTTTTATTAAGATCAAGACAGGACAGGGCATAAATTTCTACTTGTCTCTGCTAAGGCCAATGCACAGTATGTCCAGTCACAGACTAAGTTACCACCAGTCAGCAATACTACAAGCCCTAAAGAAACAGCAGATTAATTTTCCTGTGTAGAAATCCCAGTTTACTTTCCTGTTCGTTATAGTATTTACTTCATACGTGCCACAACAGTCTCTTCTGCCCTACAGAGAACTTCCATAAAAACATTACTGGCTCTTGGGGTCTAGAATAGAAATTTTGAGCTCAAGCAACTATTGGAATCCTTCCTGTTATTGAAATACTAAACACCACATGTTTAAATAATAAAGTCAACTGCAGAAGGACTTTACTATGGAAATCTAGTGAGTAAAAGATATTTAGAAGTCCTAATTTATGCAGTAGATTTGTAGTACTAATCAGAAGATGGGATCAAAAGCATCAGTCCGCAAGAGAAAAGGGTATAAGAGTGTAAGAGGCTTTTCAAAAGCTTTTTTTTAGTTACCTCAAAATAGTCCACATAAGAGACAATGATTCAGTTCCTCGGGCTGCTACAGCTTTAACAAATTAAACAGCAGGTTTTGAAATCCCACAACCTGGCCAACTACTTATTATGAAGTCTTGGAGAATATCTAAGTAGTTATTTTTCAGCCACCGACATGGCATCCAGACACTTTAAAAGCTGCTGTTGCTTGTGTTTGCCAGCCTCTACTGTTCAAAAAAGTTACCAAATAATATGGGTTTAAGAGTAACGTGCAATACATTTAAATCATAACACATCTCTCCCTCCTTAGAACGTCTTAGTTGTGTGTTTCAAACTACTCAGTTTTATGGCATTGGTTTTAGACAATTTCCTGTACAGGGTTACATTCCATTGGCTTCTTGCCAAAACCATTCAGACTATAAGAGAAGAAATCTTCACCCATCAACTAGAATAGCATAGCTGACATATATCTTCAGGCAACTGCAGTTTGACATCTATGAGCAGCACTGTGCTAAACACAAACTTCACTAAACATCACTTCACATTCAGATACAGATATCAGACCAGCAATGAACATAGGCCAGCACCATTGTGTTCAATGCCATCTTCACAGCAGGATCTCAGGTCAACCTCACCCATAAAACAGTGCTAACCACAACAGCTTTTTGCCCGAAATGGGAAGAAGGGCAAAGATCTTCAGGGAAATAAAACAGCATAGATCTGCTGACACCATAAAAGAACACGAGTCTCTCTTCACCAGTTAATAATCTGAGTTTCTTTATTCAGCTTCCTGTTCATTAAAAGAACTTCTAATTTGTTGTAGGTATTGCTATAGGAAGCAATTTGTTGCTTTATGATTTACACAACTCCCTAGGGAAAGCAAGGTGTCCAAGCTGGCTGAGAGCTACCTTGCCAGCTGGAAACTAAGATACTCCAAAGTCAGTTGTACAGGAATTGTAGAAACCAATTCCCAGTTTCAAGCCAAAAGTGTTCTGTCTAATACTGAAGAAAACAAGGCAAAGTTGAATCCTGCTGTCAGCCAGTAGTGGTAACTACTCAACAGACTAGAAAACCTGACAAGGACAATTCACTAAGGCTAAACAAGCTGGATGGTGTTTCTACCTAGCTGCTGATAAAGTGCAATATAGATCATCTGTAAGGTGTGGAAATTGCAGCAGACACTGCTTCTCTGTAGACTGGGAATAATACAGGTTTTTTTAGAGGCAGAAATTCTGCCCAAGGCTCCCATGTTATTTACAACAGCCTCGCACTGTTGCCCACTGGGCCTGCCTCAAAAAGGTTCTGTTTCTTTCACAATGCTGTTAGAAAGGTTACACTGCAAATGCTTCAGAAATGAAGATTTTACTTATGAGCACTAATGTCAGGTTTTGGTGGGTCTCATTGGGTTTTAATTGCTGTGGAAAATGGGTGTAAATTGTCACCAGTAACTTCCTGAGGACAGTGCTTCCTCCTCCTGCACCTGGAGTTTTCACCTGAAGTATCTCAGGAACAAGTTGATACAGAATCCAGATTCATACACTGATTTGCATAAGCAATCCATACAAACAATATTTTAACTTCTTGCAGTGGCAGTTAAAGAGCAAAGGGTAGACTGAAAGTGGGGAAAAAAAACCAAACAGGAAAAAAACCTCAACCTGTAAGCAAAGGGAAAAAAAAACAAGGTGCAATAAACATTATACATATAGTATTAAGCATTCAACTGTGACACAAAGTATAACTCTAAGCTTTGGTTTTTCTCTCAAGGGAAGGACACCTGGAAGGACTAAAGAGAAGCATATCTCTTTATACAGCATATCTGCTGTTTGTTCTCTGGTGATATTAATTTATTTTACTTATTGCTGTAAAAGACTTGGGGGAAAAAAAGAAAACAAAACCCAAAAATCCCAAACCAAAAACATGTTTCAATCTAATTTTTCCCCCAGCTCAAGCAATTTCCACCAGTTTTAACTTAGATTTATCTATCGTATGCCAACCATTATTTCATTACAATGCTGTGTTCTGAGGATGACTCATCAGTCAAACAATATTTCTGTAAAATATCTGCAGAACTCAGTGATGTTAGGCTGCAGAAAACACTGCCAGCTGTTATGAGCAGTAATAATTCTGGTTGTCATTTTTGATTATAGGAAAAACAGGTAGGCATAATTTGGTAGTTATTATCATTGGGGTTTTGTTAAACAGGACCTTCTGTTTGCTTCACAGACTCTGAACACAAGCTCATCATTCCCCATTTCTCTCAGTAGTAGTTTTCATGTTTGTAAGTGCATTCTGACCCATTCTGATAATGGAATGGCATTTAAAACACTCAGCATACAGCAATAAGTTGACTTTGGTGTTTTGTAATAGCACATCTGTTTAGGAACATGGTTTAAACCTAGTTTGTGGCAAAGAGAAGAACTTGTAAAATAGGCAATACTTCTTCTACAGTGCTAGCAACTTAGATTTGCTGTATTTTCCAGAAAAGTCAAACTGATATCATCTACTGTCTTAAAAGTTCAATTGGAAGGTCTATTTTATAAGGCCTGAACAGACAAGTTAAATGTCCTTAAATCTTCAAGCGCAATATAAATGCCAACCCCCTCAGAAAATTTTTGGGAAAAGTGAGGCAGTCCTCCTGGGCTCACTTTTATAATTTTGTTGTCTTATTTTTATTTTTTGTTATCAAGAGTTATAGGAAATAACTTTCCTTGGGTTTTGTAATTTCTCAAAACAAAACAACTTAATGGCTGTGACAAACACAAAAGGAGGAGTAAAAGTAGAGTGCCACAAATTTCCTTCATTAAAGCATGTTTTCCACTTCACTGTCTGGTAGAAGAGCACAGGAATATCTCTACAATGTCAGCATTGCTTTATTATTTTTCTTTTGTTTAAATGAGGCAACATACGTCAATTCAGCAGCAAGAAAGAAAGAATCCTCTTTCTCCTTTGATGTGTGGGTATATGCAATGACATAGCTCACAGTTTGGCTAACAGATCCAAATTTTATCCCTAGCATTGTCATAGTGAGACAAAACATCACTTTGTTGATCAAAGGCTAGAGAATATTACCACTTTGTACAATAGGCAGCAAAAAATATTCCAAATGAATTGATGTCTACCATAAAGAAGATACTAATTTATACAAAGGCTTTTTTAAAAAATGTAGAGACCCAAATATGCTTAAAATAACCACATTATTTCCCTAAAATCCATTACCTTCAGGCAACATCAGCACAGATACAATTAATAACTTGTTGAGAAATATTAATTTCTTCCTTTTCAACAAAGATGAAAGGCATTAGTCTCAAATCTGACTTTAAATCCTTTGCCTAAAGACTAGGTGTGTTTCCCTCCTCCATACCCCCAACCCTCAAGATTTTCCACAGAAAGCATTTTGTGGGAAAAGGCACTTTGATTTAAAGGAAAAAAAGCCCAATATATTATTTAATTATCATGCTAATCTATAGTTCTTTCCAATTAAATAGTACTTTTAATGGTGTATTACTTCTAAGCTGCTTGACATTTTTACAGCAAAATAAAAAGAAACCAGTCAAAAGACATATCTGTTTGCAATAAAGAGGAAAGAATCTGTGGACTAGTTTAGAAAAATAATTAATCCAGGAGTAGGTTCACAACCCTGGATGACATTAACAAGGTTTTTTGTCTATCACAGTTTTTAAAAGAAAATCAAAACAACCGTACCAGAAAGGGGGGGAAAGTCCTTCTCCTTTCTTGTAGGTCAAAATCTAAGCTTTTATAAAATCACTGAAAATAACTTTCAATCTTTAAGTCATCTTTAATAGATATCCTAAATCAAGACATCAGACATCACATGATTCATATCCATGAATATATCCATATTATGACTCTTGAACTAAAACCAAAGTATCTTGCATATCAGATAGAATAAAAAGATCTTGGACTGTTGGAGAATGTGACAAAGTTGAACACATCTCTTTTTTTCCTTGCTTTCTTATTGCACAAGGAGCTGAATTATGAATTCTCTTAGAGCAATAAGCCACTCACAATCCCCAGAAGGGGTCACCTGAGGCAGCAGGTGCTCCTCCACAAGGTAAGACAAAGCAAAAAACAGGGCAAGGTTTCTTCAGGTTTTAGACATGAATTTAGGGAACACTGAAGTTTGATGGTGAAGTAGGAAAATACACAAAACTCTCATTAAACAGGACTATCAAAAAGTGCTGAGGAAAAGAGATGTTCCCTGCAACAGAGGAAGAACTCAGTAAACTTATTGAGCTCTCCAGGCAACAGCAAAACCACTCAAAATATTTATAGAGGTATAAAGAGTGTTCATGGGAAGAGATCAGCAATTCCTAGAGCAAGAATCTCATTAAAGAAAGGAAGGAAAACATTTTTCTTAAGTCCCATTTTTTTAATAAACAACAGAGCAATTAAGAATCACCAAGTACAACGATTAGGGAGAGGGAGGTGGCATCAAGATCAGAGGAAAGAAAATATTCTCTTATGGACCATGCACGTGGACATGATGTCAAGAATTACTCCAGACTGGAATATTCAGAGCAACAAAGCAGTGAAGTTTGCTTAAAATTTGCTAGAATCCTCCAGTGGGCATAACTATTTGAACAGAACTAGAAGGATTTTGCCTTTGACTATACTGGGTGGGGGAAGAGAAGGGCAGGGGTTGTTCAGGGGTTTGTTTCTTTGAGGGAGAGAGCATATTACATTATGGCAGCAACTATGGCATATTGGAAGAACCCCATTAATTAAACTGCTAATGCTCTTGACAAGCCCATCAGATTGGCATGAATGGAACCTTTTATATGTTTTAGACTATTGTCCATCACAGTGGACAGCTTTCAAAAACTTGTGGAACAGCAGAGAGAGGATAAAACTCCCAAGCAACAACTCCTAAGGCTGACACAGCTGTGTTACCCTGAATGGACCACACTTAAGGCAGGGGACATGTTCCCTCTCTGTGAGCTGTCATGGGGGGGTGGAAGGAACACCAACTGAAACATCCCAAATTGCAGAGATCATGGAGAGTATTTCAGACCAATTACACCACCCAGTATTCTGACATACTCTGCAGTCATGAAAAACAGGGACAAGCAACCCCAGCTCATGATCCAGCCTCAGCCACCACGTACACAGAAATGCCGTGTTACCAGAAAGGGGAACATCTTTGAGGAAGGGACAGGAAGGTTGTGTCAGAATTTATTTTATTCATTTTATACATTTTTTTTTAGTTCTAATGTTTTTAATGAAGGTTTCTATCACTTACCATGGAAGGCTTTATAGCCTCATGTATATAAGAAACCATGAATCCAACTATTTACTATTACATAAATAAATCTGACTGTAATCCACTTATTATAAAAATGATTCTCCAAACAAGATTAGTGTATACTATATAATTATTGTTAAATATTAGATAATTACAGAGAAGAGTTCTGGCCCCTATAGTTTTATATAAAGTTTTAGAATTGGGAAAAAAAAAACGGTGCTTAGAATTTCTGTTTTCAGTATCCCTTCAAGAAGAGGATTTCCTTTAAAATCCTTGATCAAGCCCTTTCTTGTTCCCTTTGTCCACTTTCTCCACCACCATCGTTAAGAATTCCCCCAGTATTTTAGAAGTTTTAATGAATTCCAGTTAGGCAGCCGAATCAGATAAAATCTAAGTATAGTAAATACTATGCCAGGTGAAGACAAATAACAAAAAAAAAAAACAGGGAAAACCTCTCAAAATCTGTGACTATGTCTCTATTTTCATTAATTAAATGTGAGAAATACTGAAGTTGTTATGAATGCCACCTTCTGACTTGTGTCACTGGCAGGAGCAATCTAGAACCCCTACTGAAATCCTGCTAGATGCCATTGCCAAAAGCTTCCTTTATTTTTCTTCCTGCTAGATAAATATGTAGCAGAGCTGAAAGAGAATATAGATGGAGGCTAAAGGAGGCTTAACACCACTAATTCATGCATCAGTGCTGCTGGGCTTTGCTGAGCATTTCACTAGACTGCTTTCTTTCCAGTAGGCTGACACAACAAATCTGCATTCAGACCAAAAATTTCATTAACTGCTCAAAGCTGGTTGGGTTGGAGCACGAAAGATTTGGCAAAACTGTAAATTAGAGCATGTATAGTTACACATTTTTCTCTAAGTGAAGCAGACTTCGTTCATAAAGAAACTTAATGGACAGTAAATTTTATAGCATCTATGAAGTAAAAAAAAAAAAATTCAGGTATAGTTAGCTGACAGCTCAAGTATGAAGAAGGTGATTCTGTAATCACTAAGCTTAAAAGTACTATTCAGGAATTTAAGGGTACACGTTTGTCCTCCACTGGTTATGTGAAAAGTCATCTTTTAGCACTATCTTTCCCAGAGGGCAGTTTCTACTCACCACATGTGAACATGAAATCCATGTACATAGGTTGTAAACATTGGTACTTTTCTCTCCTAGTGGCAGCTGAGAATTTTTTTTTTTATTTCAAACTAATAGGATTGTCTGACAGAGAACTCAAATATTGTTAAACCTGATATGGCTCAGAAACACCAAGAATCTATTTTAATGAAATGTCCTTTCAGATTAAGCCTATAATGTCATAGGTTGAAACCATGACTCTTACCTTTTTACATATTCACTTTGTTTTGTGACACTAATGTACACCTTCTATGGCTATTATGCCCCCTCAAATAAAAACAAAACAAGAATTTACGAAAAACTTCAGCATTAAACTTACTTACAAAATGAAAAGGAGCTTCTCCTTTCTTTTGTTGTATTTGGTATTCTACATTTTCAGGCAACAATGCAGTCATTCTTACTTTTGTTTGCCATAAAGTATACTTGTGTTTTGAGCACCCAAGTACACTGTAGAACAGGTCCAAAGGATACAGAGTATTCAGCTCTTTGCTCCTTGGACTAGGTTTGTGCACACAGTAAGGACTGACCCGAGCTGACAAACCAGCATAGCTCAACTTAGTTTTCTTTACTTGCATCAGAATCTTTGCCCTTTCTATTCAAAAGAAATAGGAAGATGAACATGTCACTCAGATTAGATTTCACTCAAGTTAGATTTATCTCAATATTGATTTTAAGACTGCTCCCTCCTATTCCCTTGACAGTTCATTTTTGACAGGCATCACAGGCTAAACAACCCAGAAGAATGTTAATAAGCATCTCAGGTTCACAGAAAATAAAAAAAAAAATTAGACTGGTTTTTTTCCAATTGGTTGAAGTCACCATGATACAGAGATGACCTGTAATAACACAAACAAAAATTGCAAAGGCACTTTTCTCCAAGAGAAGATTTCCTGCTGTGCAGGGGAACACTTCAGCAGCTCCAGGTAACACATGTGTGCTCATCCCAGACCCCCTGCACAGGCTCCTGTGACTTGCATGTGCATTCCCACACATTTTGACTGCTTCAGTGCTGCTGCAGCCACAGCTGACCAGTGCTGTGTGTTGGTTCTGTCTCAGATCACACAGAGACAGGTTCCTTTATGTTTTCAGCCTACAATAAAGTACGAATTTTCAGATACCGCAGCCTAACTGTGGTAAACTTAACACATTTTAATATGAGCTGCTGAAAGCCACCCTTTCTTTCAGGATTTTTATTAACTTTGCAGATGTTGTCTTTTCACTGTTGCACAGGCAGTTCTAGATAGAAAAGGAACAAACCAAAACTAGGCAAAGTTCAGCTTGAGAAGCTGACGAAGCATGAGCATGAGTCAATATCAAAGTTCCAAACAGTTGGCAAGAATGTTTATATTACTTAATAATACTTTTTAAGAGAAAACTTTATACATAGATCAAAGTCTATGGCACATATTGTTTCGAAGTTTTCCCACTAGACTCAATTGCTTTTAATGTATCATAGCTTGTCCTCAACAATATGTTCTAAAAAAACCTCTCTCATCAAGAAAGTCCAAGTGTTTTCCAGGAAAAAAAGTCTTGGATTCTGGGCTTCCTAAGACCTTGAAGCTTAGAGCCATGTGTGCAGTCAGATCCAGCATCAGTTGATGCACTCTACTAGTCTTGGGGAATGACATGTAAATGCATTGATCACCGTGCGGAACATTCGTTCACGGGCTCATTAAAATAATTTCAGGATTTGACTGGTTAGTGCTGTCATCTTAAGACTTCAGAAAAAGAAATTGACTTTTCTTCTATACATCTTAATAGAAAAAGGTATTTGAAATAGCTTCCTTGCACACAATAATGGGATAGAACAGCATGACTTCCCTGCCTTCTAGAATCTGTGTTTGTAGATCTGTATTTGTGTGTCTCAGAGTATCTGATCCTGCCCATCAAGAATTAGTTTTCATTTCTGAAGCTGCCAAAGCAAAACTGGTTTAGAGAAAAGATTTGGAATTTAGCCTCTGAAATAAAATAAAAACCCCAAACCAACCCAAAATTTCAGTTAAGTCCAGGATAGCATTAGCCATGTAATTCTACAGGTAACACAGCAGGCTTGTAAAGCCCAGGTGTGTGACATCACTTAGAGGCTGCTCAGTGCTGTTACCATCAGTTCCCCTCTGCTTCTGTCACCACATTATGTTGTACTGAGTGCAGGCCTGTTACCCATCTGTTCAATCCCAGGGGAACCATGACAGCAAAGTGGGATTCAATGTTCAAATGTTGCCCCATCAACACATCTCCCACATCAATGCCTTTAGTTATTCCCAACTAGCATTCAGAGTCCAGACCAATGTATATACCTGCCTTTTGTCATAAAGAGGATGTCGCCACAACAGTCTTTAGAAGCAAGAGACAGGACATGCCCCTGCTTTCCCAAAGACTTCCATTCCCAAGAACCATCTCTGCCATGTTGTGTTACTGCTTCCCAAAGGAAGATTCAGGAAAGTTGAACTCTTTGCAAGAAAGCCATAACCAACACATGCTCCTCCCTCATCCTTCCCTCACACTGCAAGTTAACCAGCTGGAATACCTAGGTTTTGACATTATGACATGGTAATGGCTGAGGTCTACCCATGTACCTTCATTCATCATCAAGCAACACACAACTAATTCACTGTGGTCACCCTAAGCAGAAGTCTCCTGTGCATGAGATAGATTGAAGGTGGATAGGACAAGTTCACCTAAGCATAGGATGCATCTAAGACACATCTACAGTCAAAGACAGTGAAACAGTTTCACTTCCTCCAGGCTGGGAAAGTCTTATGAAAAGATTTTTGCCTCTCAAACCAGGAAATGTGAAAAAAATAACTACTTAGAAACCAATAATTGAAAGACTATTACACATTGACAAGGAAGATTATAGCGTTTCATTGACAGTTTTATATAAAAATGAAGACAGAAACCCAAAAGAATTTCTCCATTATTATTTTAGTGCAAGTTTCAACACCCTTTTATTAACAGACATTTTCTTCAGCAGATATTAAATGTGATAAATGTCATGTTCTCAAGTTACTGAGGGCTGCTTTTCCATCACTTTCAGATTAAGTTCAACTGATTGCTGGGCAGATAGTGAGAAAGAGGGTGCATAATGTGTTCTCAATCTGACTGACACAGATTATAGTCTTCAAGCAGTGATTGAAGCACTTTGATATACCATTTTCTCATCCAAGGCCATCAGACAAGGAAGTTTCTTTAGTTACATTCATGCTGTATCCATAGTAAACTGTGTTTCAATTATTATGCAAGTCACTGAAGTCTATTTTAAGATCCTTTGCTTTTATTACAGGGCATATGGAGGAGGTTTTCTCCTGACACTTGAATAATCTGTCTTCACCTAGCAGGTGTGTTTTCCTTTCAGTATTTTTTTAATAAGCTCCTGAAAAATAATCAGGAGAATTCAAAGCGAATGAACTCGAATGATGCTGACAGACATATGCTCTGTGTTTAACAGTGCCCAAGAACAGTGCCACGCCAAAAAAAGCATTAAACCCACACTTATGGCAGAGTAAGCAAATTAAGCGAGAACATTCACACATTCTTTTCAGGTCAGCACACTCTGCTCCTTCTGGTGTTTAATGGCAAGAGTTGAAGCAACCTTGGTGTCATCCACCACTCCAGCTAGAACCCAGCTTCTGGTTGCAAAGATCTTTTCAAGCCAGAATAATGCAAGTGCAAGACTTCACTGCTCGGAGGAACACAGTTATCATCAGACAGATGTTCCTCCTTCAGACATGCAGCTGAAATAAATCCTTTCACATGCAGTTCAAATGCATTCTTCAGGATCTTAGAAGCATCTGGCAGTTTTTTCTGGCAAGCATCTCGGAAGCCAGTGAACAGGTCACAGCTGAAGAAACGTTTCAAGAAACAAGCAACAGATGTCACCCTGATAGAGCATGCTTGACTGCTACCACGTACTTGTGAGGCTTGTTGTTCAAAATAAAACTCATTGCATAGTCCTTGTGCAAGTCCTCTGCAATTGGATGGTTCAGATTGACAAAAACCGAAAGTAGAAAAAAGAAAGATGAGCTGAGAAAGCCCTGTAGAAAGATGAGCTTAGTTGGGGTGAGTATACCACAGTCTTGTATGAATCTAAGCAAACTCAATGAGATTTATTTAAAATAATTTCACATTCAGCTTTATGACAACTTGTGACCTCCAGGTCTTGCATCAGTAAGTGGTTCAAGCAGGCTGAATAAGGAGAAGAATCCATAAATGATTTGATTTTTCTAGCTCAGAACTTTGGCCACGTGCCCAGTGAGCTCTCAATTATTTTAAGTCATTCAGCTACAGCAATGGAAATATCTCCTCATTAATAAGATAAGAACTAGATGTTTAAGTGCCAGTTTAGAGTGTTGGGATGGACAGAATATCTCTGATCTGCTGACAGAAGAAAAACTGGAAATTGACCTCTGCTCCTGCTCTGAGCATGATCGAGATGATCTCATCAATACCCAAAACCATGAGACTGAGACTTCCTTCAAGACATGGACATTCATTGTCAGCAGCACTAACAGATGGTGGTCAGTTTGCACTTTTCTGCAGTCTCTGCCTCTCTATTTTTTTGCCAGATTTCAAGAGACTGAAATGTGTGTTTCTAACCCAAAGCCCCATATATCCACTTACTGCCAGTGAAAGCACAGAGTTCCTTCTCTTCAGGTTTGGGCACAATTTATCTGGTACATAATTGTGTAGCATCATGGAACAGTTAAAGTTGAAAAAGAACTCAAAGATCATCAGGTCCAACTGTTAACCCTGAAATGCCATGTTCACCAGTAAACCATGTCCCCAGATGCACATCCACACATTTTTTAACACTTCCAGGGATGGTTATTCCACCACTTCCCTGGGCCTCTTATCCTGTCACCTGACAAGCCTTCTATTAGATACTAGGCAAAATTTCTTCAATCTAAAATTTCTTTGGCACAATTTGAGGCCATTTCCTCTTATCCTGTCACTTGTTATCTGGGAGGAGAGACTCCTGCTCTGGCTACATCCATCCCCTGGCTACATCCTCCCATAGAGAGTGATAAGGCCTCCCCTGAGCCTCTTTTTCTCCAGGCTAAACAACCCCACTGCCCTCAGCTGCTCCTCTGAATTGTAGCAGCCAGACTCTAGAATTAGCCTCCTTCCAGACAGGATCTTAGATACAGTGTTTGACACTTGTGCCTAATGCCTTGATCCATATGCCTCTTGTCTTCTATTGCACAGAAATGTGCATTCAAGTAATCATAGAACCATCCTCACCTTTAAGGGGATGAAGACAATACAGAATGAACAGGCCACAACATTTGCAGACTTTGGTGCTCAAGGAAAGGCAAAACCAGACACCAATTTAGGCAAGAATACAATAACTCCAAGTTCTAAAGATTTAAGAAGTTATATGGTATGTCTTAGCTAAAACTAAGAACTGAAGACCTGAATAGCCACTGCATTTTCATTGTTACAGGATATTATTAGCTGAAATAGATGAGAAAAACAGTGGGTGCATTCTTTATAAGGAGTCATCAGCTGACACAAAGGTAAAAACACAACTGCAGCTGAAACTGCCACTTCAAGAAATAGCACTGGTTACATAAAACACAGAGGCACCTGTAAAGGGGGGTGTCTATTTTAAGAATACTTGCTTTAAGAGTGAAGATTTCTAACCACAATGCTCTCCATGCTTTCAGACAACTGCAGTTTCCCTTAATGAAGAAAAGCTTCCCTTCATCTCCTGCTAAAAAGATCCCCAAAGATATGTTAATTTTCCTTTAATGTATTATCTTTTCCATCACCACAGCTGTCTTATCTGCCTTTTTCTCGAGGACTGATGCAATTGCAAATACCTTTCTACATCCCATGATAGATTTTATTAATGACATCAAACAGCGTTTTGTGCTTTCCTCATTATTAAGTTCTGTGGTGGCAGCGGATATTGCATTCCTTTGTGTAAGTTTTATAATTTTTCTGAGTTTTGATAAGGCCATTAATCACAACATGACTATGCTAATCCACACCATACTGGTGTCCAAGACAATGCTAACAATAACCATTCTCCTTTGCCTAATACTTACCTGTAGAGCTTTTCTCTGCTTAGGTAGGAGTTTTTTTAACAAATAGGGGAGAAGACGAGGACTAGAATAACATGATTCTGTTTCAGTAAAATTTCTTCCAAAGGGTCAGGATAGGGCTGACCCTATAAGCTCAGGAACTCATTATGTTGGAATTGAACTCACATCCTTGTGACTTTACTGGTTGTTGAAAATATTCAACATCTGTCAATACTTGGACTTAAATGATGCAAAGCACTTCAAAATCCATAATTGAAAAGGAATATAAATAGCAGTGAATTCTTTGCTCCTCTGCAGAGTAGCCTGACATTGAAAACCTTCTGCTGACTGCAAGTATTAGGTCTCCTTGCATTTGCTAACCAAAATGCTGGCTTCTTTCAAAATAGCTGCTGAAAGGTCAACATCTACAGAAATCACCTTGCCAAAGAGCAGTATTTGGCAGGCTGCTCCCTCATTTCATGTTTTGCTCTTTATTTCTCTCTCAAATTTTTCAGGTTCTGCACCATTCCAGTTGGGTACTGAGTAGCACAGAGATACAAACTTCAAAATGATGTTTTGTGTGACCCACAGAGGTCACCCATGTGCCTGTATGCACATCCATATATAAAGCACAGGCACTGTGTTACATATGAACCTCAAAAAAAAATGGGCAATGTAGTACTGAGGGGAAAAAAAGCACAGACTAAACCCATTTCTTTCTTGTAGCCAAGGTTTGTTTCCTTTGCAGCACCTACAGCCACCTACTTTATTTTAGATGCCTGAAGTAGAGAGGTTACCCATCCCTACATAAAGCACACTAAGCACTTCAGAGGATTGAAACTCAGGAGGTGTTAACTGAACAAGGTGCAAAAAGAGCCCCTTGCATTACACCTGCACATAGCCAGCCTACTACAGGACATTGTCTCTGAGTAGGGCAGTAGAACTCCCGGGAGTCTGACTCCATTCCTGAGCCCCCCAAGAGTTTAACACACTGTGTCTGTACAACACAGATCTGACCAAGTCTTTGTTTGACTTTGTACCTCTCCTCTGCAGCAGCCAACAGCAAATAATGCAGAGAGAGCATATATGGAACACACAACAGAGGGGGTTTTCCTCCAAAATATTCTTCCAGCCTCCACAGCATGACAATAGACAGAGTACCCAAGTCAAAGTCGGTGCTCTGGTGCCCTACAGCCCTAAATGAATCTCCCAGAAATACAGGGAATGTAGAGAAAGCCTAAACCTTGACAAATAGGCCAATGAATATACACAGAGTAGCTTTCCTCCTTAGTTCCATTTGTTTCTGCCAGCCTTCCACCATCTGAAGCTTCTGGCTGTATTAGAGGACAGTCAGCAAGCACCCTTGAGGGACCACCTCAGTCACCTCCTCTCCCATTTTAGCCTGATTACACCTTGTTCAGGCAACACTTAGGGTGGATACACACGTCTGAATGCAGGAACTGCCTACCCCAGATTATGCCTGTCAGCCCTTTTTCTAGAAGTGGCACATGTCTAACCCAACAAGGTGCAAGCTCAGATGCTGAGTCAACTCACTGTGGAGTTGCCCAAGCACTGGAGCCATCGCACAGGAGAGGGTGAGGCTGCAGAGGTGGTGAGGGGCAGCAACAAAAGTCACAGCATTAAAAAGCTTCTGTGGAACTGTGCAGATACAACTGCTCTGCAATTGCCTTCTTCATATACTAGGCAAGAGGAAAACAAGCCCCTCACACCAGTGAGTGGGTATAAATCACATGGCAATCTCAGGTACTACCTTACAAACAAAGCTAAAGGTTGACCTTTTCAGCTGTGAAAAGGTTTGTTTTTGCAGGTACAGTGTCAGCTATGGGGTTACAGCAAGACAAGTGCACTCATAACGTACATTTATCACATAAACCTGTAACAGTCAAACAATTTTAGTGCTCTCTTATGGAGTATTACAGCTTACTGTGCTTGGAAACAGGCAATATAATTTCTCAAGTTTCAATAAATTCTATTAGTTACCCCACATTTAATTTCCCTTCAAGAAGCTTCCCAATACCAACTCATTGTAGAAGTCTCCAGATATCTAACTTTGGGTTTGTGGAGGGGAAGAAGAAAACATGTTTGTTTTTCTTGATTACACAACAAAATTTACTCTTAATTTGCTTTTTAACTATTAATGGCATTCACATATAATGCACCTAGTGTTTAATATTACAACAGTTAAAACACAGATCCTTCTCTGGTTCTGTTATGGCTGTGATCCCGTTCTCAGGCAGCCCAAAGTACATTAGCTTGTGACTGGAAACAGGATTAGGTGTTCTGCCCATAAAAGAATAAAAGCATGTCCTTCATGCAGCATTTCATGAAGCTATCTCTCTGGTAAAGTGTAGGCAATATTATGGCAGAATTAAGTTACACTAAGAGTAGGTGATAAAAAAACATGGACAGAAGTCACCTGGACCTGGATGCCAAAGGACTGGACATAACACACCAAGGAAGAACTTGGATCCAAACATCCCTATTCTTTATGTGAAACTTCAGTGCAACTATCAGAACATAAGCCTATATCTAATTTGGTACAGGAACTGGAAAACAAAAGATGGTATATTCAAATGTCCCAGAAATACAGGAAATTATTACTGTAACCTGGAATGTAGAGAAAACTCAGCTCTTGACAACTGCTAGGTTAATCAGAATCAAAAGGTTATTCTGATTATATTGTTATAATATAACCTATTATATTGTTATTCCTCTGGAATGTTAACCCTGCTAAGCACTCACACATTTAGAAAATCTGCCCATCAGTTATGAAGCTCATGCTTACCTAACAGCAACATGTAAAAAAGAGTGATAAAAAAAATCCTGAGCATATCTTTTACTTAAAGCAGCATAAGTATTACTGATAGCCGAGTGCTCTTTCTGGACGTCAAATCACTAAAAATGCCACAGAATCAAGCAGAGACTACCATGACTGATCCTCCTCTCACTTCCCTTTCAGAATAATAAAACATGTGCTATTTAGAACCATTTCTTAAATTTGGAAAAAGGGAAGGGTAAGAACAGACATCAGAAACCTTTTCAGTTCTGAGACCTCCATCCCCAGGTACCCACACGACCCATGAATAAACCCAAGAGGATCATGCAGTGCCAGAACATGTAAGTCCTAGAACATACTTTTGTGAAAATGAGCCGAATTTATCTGAACACAAGCTGGGATTAGAAAAATAGCAGATGGTAAATTGCAGCACCACTGAAATTCCAACAGCTTGTTTCAAAATGTTGAGTTAATTCTTAAAATAAGGGTTTAGAGTTGAAATAACATTCTTCAGAGAGGCTAGGAAACTTGAGAGATTATTTTCAAAAACTGACTGGATGCTATTATCCAGCTGCAGTTTTTGACATTTTCCTCACATCAGAAGGCTGCTTTAGGTGTTCCTCTGGCAGTCATGATGGAAGTTTTTTTTTTTTAAGCTATTCTCACTTCAGACCAGTTACTCCTGCCAAGCTTGAAAGAACTTCTCACATCCTCCTCCCCAGCCCTGTCCTTCAGTGCTGAAGTTGGTTTTACTTCAGATGTAACAACTTCATGACCTCATAGTCATTCTGCTGTGAGTCCTTACATGGGGAGCAAGATCTCTCACAAAGACTCAGGCAGATTATTTTGCTTCTAGGCCACAACTACATTAATGAAGAGCAGAAGGATAGAAATCCTTAGGTTTAGTTTCCTCAGCAGAGACTGAATTCAGCCAATTCCCTGTAGCCTTCCTGCTTAGGCCAAACCACTGATTCAAACTGTCCACCCAGAGTTTTTTCGCTTTCTTGTGAGAAACAAACTGATTTGGGGAATGAGGGGAAGAACCCTGCTTTCCACAATGAGCTTTCTTCTCTGTTAATCCTGTTCAAGAATTAAAAGTAAACAGGATAGAAGTTCTTTTGTCCTCCAGGAAACGCTTTTCTCTGTGTACTACCTCCTGACAAATTCAGGATACTCCAAAAGCCACCCTGGGCACGCGGACATTACCAAGCCCTTATGGAAGGGCAAACAACACAGGAAAGCTTTGCTTTGAAGCTGCGAGCAAGGGCTTATCACGGCTGTGAGGAAATTAAGCACTTGCGTTGCCAATCCCTCCCAAAGCGGCTTGCTTACAGCTCTAAGGGAAAAAGGGTCATTAAAGGCAGGAGCTGGATGCAGAACGGCAGGAGCGCGGCCGGCGGCTCCACCTTGCGGCTCCGGCCCGGGTTTGCTGGAGCCGCCTGGATCGCCTGGAGCCGCCTGGAGCCGCCTGCCCACATCAGCAGGAGAAACCCTCACCTGCTGCCCTTCGCCCATTACACACGGACGAGTCCTGGCCACAAAACCAGCATCAATATTTAAAAGCAAAACGCTCCCCTTTCACTCTCGGGTTGATCTCACTGCCCCCATAATTTCGCCTCATCACCTACCAGCAACTTCCTCTGGTGGAGCAGCCGCCTTCTCTCTGAAAACACGCGTGGCTCCGTCTTCCTGAGTCAAAAACATCCCTTAAAGCAACGCCTCCAAAAGTCATCTTTTTCGAGACCACGCTTCCCTCTGGAGTAAAACCAAAAGGCAACTGAGCTCTGCTCTTCCTCAGGCAGGGGCAGCCCAGAAGGTTCTGCCCAGGTGGGCTCAGCCCTTAGCACAGCTGCCGGTGCTCTCTGCACACAGGTGCCTGCAGTTTGCTGGATATTCCCAAGGAGACACAAAGCATGCAATTTAACTAACTGCAGGGGAAGGCAAAACAAAAATGAAGTTGTTTAATAAAGTTGTTTTTTCTCGAGGGCAGTTTTTGAAGTCAGAGCCGTGAGCACTCCACAAACATTCCTGTAGAGGCAACAGAGTCTACCTGTACAGATTGTGTCAGTAACATGTCATACTGCTTCTGACTTCCAGGGTTTGTCAAGGGACAGTGTTAACGTTTTCCTCCTCAAGTTTCTTGCTGGTCTGGTCCCAGACGGGACTCTATAAATAATTATTCATGTGTGTGTTTTCTTTTTGTATGTTTCATTGTAGAGTTGTCATAGTCAGTATTTCTTAATGCACAGCTTTTTCAGCAGACAGTCATCAAGGCTAACATTAAAATCAGGTCACAATTTCCATTACAAACACTGATTTCTAGAATCTTACTGCCCTTGAATAAAAATGTCCCACAAGCAGAAATAAAACCCTGTGGGAAAAATTAAAAGAACTAAAAAAAAAAAACCTAAAACAGTTTTGCAGCTACTGCCACTGATTTTTTGAACCTATTTCCACTTTTCAGCAGTCAGCAATCTGAACTTTTAAAAATTATATTTTCTCTGTGCAAAGCAAAGCAGACATGTGCAGATGATGTCCAAATGCCTTGTGGCCACTGTTGTGCAGAGGGGACAGGACAGTTTGTACTGCTTAAACAAACATGCTAATGAAGGTTTGTTTTAGAAAAAAAGAGAAACATTTGAGCACCCTGAACATTAAATCCTCATTTAATGATGGGAACTGGTGTGTGTCCTTCCAAAGCCCAGGCACAATGCCACAGCTTCAACAAGCTGCTTAATTTGCTCTCTAATGCCTAAATCTATGTGATGGATATATGGTGCCATAGCACGCTCAGCTGGGAATTGCCTTAACTTTATTGTTTTCTGTCACAGTCTGTATGCTCTTCCAATGTTTTAGTGATTGTGAAAGATCAGTAAAGAAAGATTACTTTGAAACTCTTTGAAAAGGAAAAAATTCACAAGGGAACTTCAAACAACAGTAAACCTGAGACCTATTGTACAGCACAAAACATCTCATGAGAAGCAGAAGCAGCCTTTCAGCCCTGACAAATAATGAGAGATGCCACTGCAGGACCACTGCAGGAAGACATTTAAGAAAGCATCAGAAGAGTGAGTACTTACCTTTTAGGCAACATTTTGTTCTCAGGGTCCCACCCTTGTGGATCGATACAGTACCTATTGTGGGCAGTGATTTTGAGTTACCACTGTTGCTGTTACGAAGACATTGCACAGGCATTTTCATCAGTCTTTCCTTCCAAATTAAAATTGGTGTGCAAAGACTGTGGTCCAAATTCAATGGGAACATAAGCAGCACAGTACTTCACATTTCCAACACATTAATGATGACAAAGGACCCTTGGGCACAGTTTCATCACATCCATGAGGCAAGTGCTGGCCTGAGGGCAGTACCACTCTGCCTACTAGACATTCCCATCCCTCCCTGGTTCCATCATCTCTCTAGTTCTGGTATAAATGTTTGTCAATTGACCTGGCAGTAACTTTTTATTTAGTCAAGTTTCACCACAATGGTATAAATGGTAGAAGTAGCTTACAGGAGGTGAGGGGGAAACTAGGCCCCAGATTCTACCAGTAGCACAGAAGCCAGTTGTGAAACTGTACTTTCTCATGCCTAGAAAATAGCAAGCAATATTTGTCAAGGCAGATGATGCTTTTCATTAGGTGACATAACACAGCTGTGAAAAAAGTTAGTAGTTTCAAACAGCCTTCTTCAAGATACCTCAGCAGAGGCATGGACTCACCAGTCAGTTTAACACTGAGAAAGGCAGTTAAACACTGTCAAAACCAGTCAAACAAAAAGTTTGATAAGTCCCTGGGTCAGAAAGTGATAATGACCCCACAGCCTGATAGTTGGAGGTTCTGTTTGTAAGACCAAGTGCAGTTTCTGTTGCAATTACTATTAAGTTATTTTATATATAGTAAAAGTATTTCAACTGCAGAATTCAGATAATTTGAAGCAGAATATTCTTCATTCTAACTGCTAACATACTTTCCTGAGAGACTCAGATTCTGTCTTCAATTTGGATGGTCAAGTTAATTAAGTCTGTCTTTTCTCCTGCTAAATGTGTGAAGCAAGTTTGTGCTATTCAGTGTGTATTTGGTGTTGCCACCTCCTCTGTATCTCGAGGAGTGCTGTGCAAGTAGGAAAGACATATAACATACGTAGAAAAAATATATAACTTGTAAAACTTGCAACAGCTTTGATTTGGTAAAAGTGCCATGATGTTTAAGCTACAAGCAGTTTTGCACATGAACAATGACTGAAACTTCAGTGGATCCTGACCCTGACTGGCTTAGGTGGCAGCTACTGTCTCACAGGAGAAAGCCCTCATGAACAGCCTCCAAGTGCATGAACCTCTTCTCTCAGCTGCTGAATTTCTTTCCTTAATCTCTTGCCTGTCCTCAAGGTTATTCACTTCCTCTTTATCATACTGCAGTTCTTTTGCACAGTAACAGTGTTTCCCTGCTGTATGCCAACAGCAGATTTCATTAGCAAACTTTATTACTGCACAGAGGTCATTAATGAAAGCATCACATGTTTGGCTCCAGGCAAATTCCTTGGAAATCTCTGGTAGCAAACCCCCTCTACTCTTGTAACTCCTCCTAAGGAGGTGCCAACCTCACCTTACATCCTTAAATCCCAAAGCTTCCTTATAAGACCCGGTGTGTGATTTATCTTAATCTCCTAAGTACTGAATTAATAATGCATTGTAATGCTATAGTGAGCCATGCTTGCAAAAAGGTGTAGATTTCTTAAAATGTAGCATGTCTATCCTAATTCAAGAAGGAAAAAAATGATGGCCTAAGAAAATAGTAACTTACTAGAGAACTGAAAGGGAAAATATTTGTATTGTATCAGAGTCAGACAAAACAATATGAACTGACTTGAAATACAGTGGTCCAAGTAAAAGCTGCACATAGAATCTAATTCCAGCAACATCAAAGGGTAGGAAAATACTCATTGTTAATTTATCAGGAAATAGTAAAGAAAGAAAATGGGGGGAGGGGGGTCCAAGAAGCAGAAATCTATATATATCACATGCTTCTATTAAAATACCACAGTGTATGTAGATTAATTAACTAGTAATCTACGTTAACAAAAGAGGAAGTGTTATTATTGTCCAAAATAAAACAAAAGGTCTCTTCAGACTTGTGGTGAATGCCAAGTAATTAGCACAGCCACCAACCAACTTGGCCAGCTGAAGAAGGTAATAGTCACTGGCCAGAACACCCAGTGGAGGGAACATTTTTGTTCCAGTCACCAACTGGCTCTTGGAGATGTGCAAAGAAGTTCTCATAGCAAGGGTGACCTAGCTGACCTGGAGCCCCTAAAATGAGCACAGTATCTCAACGCTTACTGTGTGACAACTATCAAAAGTATAAAATACAACAATGTTAACAGCTACTGCAAGTAAGCAGAGAGACTGAGTTCTTGTGTTTCTTCCTGATGCTGTTAGATCAGAATCTTCTTTTCTCCACTTTCTCCCCCATGCTCTCACCATTGTTCAGTCCTCCAGGGTTCCCAGTTACACTACAGAACATGTTTCCTCTCTCCAGTCAAGAATTCTGTCCTATCCACCTTGGCATCAAGCCTTCTCTCTTGCTCCCCATGCCATATACCCTGTTCCCTTTCTTGGTTTTGTTAGTTGCCTCACAGATTTTTAAACTCTTCTATTCTACATTATACTTAATAGTAGGTTAGCTTAATAAAACATGGTTGATTTGTAGTATGAGGATTAGGTCTTCTTTCTAGTCTGTTGTCTAAAAGGTATCTGGCAAATTTATTTGGGGCAATGATCCTGAAAAGTCCTGTTTATATTGGACAAAATAATAAGCAACCCAAGCAAAACATAGCTTTGTGCAAAACTACATTGGAAGCTCCATTTGATTTGTTATTCCTTATATTATAAACACACATATATGCACCTGAATACAAGAAAAACCATTAAAATTACCATTCAAACATAAAAAAAAAAAAGTTGAAACATTATGAAGAATACAGTATCATTAAGCTAAGATTTCTTAAATATGTTTATGTATTACTTACAAGAATAATTTATGAGGATAGGGAAAGTATAGCCAAGAATTAATGAATTAGGAAATACCAGGATTAAAACTGTACATATTCATATACATATATTCATTCATATGATACACATCTTTACTATTAGCATGTGTACTATTTCTTCTACATGAGCCACACCTTATTCAGAATTAAGACAGATTGATTGCTCTCTTATTGAACTGTGATCCACTATTTGATATTGTTCTTTTTTCACTGGGCAAAAGCCAGCACTGTACTCAGTACACACTATTCCATTACTGCTTTAAAGGAGCAATATTGGACTTTAGTGGGTATGAATCTTCCTCCTTCTCCCCTCGCATGTAAATGATTTCATGGCAAAGAGGGCACGTCTGTACCATGCAGTAGAGCAGAGTTAATTCACCTACTCCAGTAAGTCCGCAGCAAACACAGCTCATGCTGTCCATATCAGAGGATCAAGTAACTGGAGTACCAAAAGCAGGTTAGATCAGCTCCATGCTAAACCACTCGAGTCCTTGCACAGCTAATCAGAGCTGACGTGCTGTCCTGCCTGCAGTGCCAAACGAGGCCAAGAAATGTCTTCTGGGCTGCACTGACACACACAGGGCTGATGGGCTCTTGGCCTCAGGCCTGGTTATTATAAGAAGTATGAAATCTGCAGAAAGTTTTATCCCTTAAATTCTATGACCATGCATCAACTTTGATACTGTTGAAACCTACAAAGAAAAATCTTCCAAAAAAAGAGCATTATTTAAGGAAGAGATAAAAGTTAGCATACTTTTATTAAAATGGCTCAATTCACAAGCATTTCTGGTGGAAGTGGTGAGACTTTCCAGAAGAGCTCTACAACTAGACTGTTTTATTGATCTAAAACAGATTAAAATTACTGGATAGACACTAGACCATAGATAAGACTCTTTGTCTGAATCAGGCCTTGAGTGACTGGCAATTGCCCTTGATATTACACCCTATGGTTTAATAACAGACTATTTTACTAGCAAATCTAAGAGGTCCTCTTGCTCATGCAGTTTATTGAAACAGGAACTTCTTATTTCTAAATAAGCAAACATGCTTAATTGTCTGAAACCCAACAGAAAATTATGATCTTTGGTGACATTTGATGGAAGAATCAAATTAGGTTTTTCCCATTCCATTTGCTGTCAGACAGTAGAGGTCACATACCAGAATTTTTAACTCAGTAAGACATGGAAAATAACTAAGACATTCAGCCAAGTCTTCATTGGCAAATGTCTTTATTTCACATAAGTGAACATACCCATTTGTAAAAAATGCCTGAGTTTGCTTTAAATAATACTTTTAAAAGTAGTGTTGGGAATGTCATCTTCATATTAAAGACACTCTTAAGACCCTAAGTAAAAATTGGTACACTCCATTATCTTAATAAATACGATTTTAATTTATAGTATATTGTTTGAGAAATGGTACTGTTTGAACAAAAAGCTGTACTGAGTAGATCTCTGTTTACACTAAGAGAACTGAAGGTCAGCCTGTAGCATCCAGATGATCCTGTTTATTAATTCATGCAGTGTTTCACAGATATATAAGGACACAACAGTAGTATTTTCACTTCTTGGTATTCTGCAATGGTACAGAGCTTATTGGATTTCCCTCAGTGGTCTGTCATGCTTTAAAGGTTTCTAGATCATTAATGATCAATAGATCCGTTTAGATAAGAATAATAATTCAGACAACTGAAAAACATACATACTTCCTTGATGGGTCTGTGGACTTAGTCACAAATGAATTCACTGTTTAACCCTCCCCGGAGGAAAAACTGTGCTATTTGAAGAGCCATTTTAGAATACCAGAGATGCTAGCTTTGATGATTCCCTAATAACCGCAGTGGAGTATTTGGTTTATTTGTCCAAACATTGTACAATTATGCTGCCTTTAAATTTATCTTCTGTACTGAGATTCTGAGCTCTGTTTAGACCTTACGACCTCATTGTATATTTAGTTACCACTGCAGCCTCTGCAGTTACAAATCTAAAAATGTTCTCTCTTAAAGGGCTTCTCAGTGTTTACAAAGGTTATTCCTGAGTCCAAAGCAGGCAAAACCCAAGATCCAAGAAAACAGAGTTCTTATTGTTCATATATTTGAAGCCACCTTCAATCTCGGCTTTATGCTCATCATCCCTCTTGCCCATCATCAGTGCTTCCTCTATGTGTGCAATAACAACAAAGATCTAGAGTCAAAGCAGTTGGGGAAGAAGCAGGCATGGGTCTGCACCTAATGGCCAAGGAGCTCAGGTGTGTGTGGGATGGACAGGCACAGCAGCCCCACACAGAAAATACCCACCTAAGGAATGCTTTCCATCATACGTTACACCCACCCCTTGCTCCTGCACATCACACAGACATTTCATAAATGCACAGTTCTCTCTCCAACCACCCTTCCAGCTGCCCTGCTGCCTCCTATGGATGGCATACATCCACTAAAATTCCTTTGATGTCTGTGTCTCTGACCATCCAGTCCTTCCTCACCAACACTACATACATTCTAGGTCATTACCTGAATAGATACCCTGCTATTCATTCCCTTCTTATTTGATCTTCTTCCTAGAGAAACATCATAATTTGTTTCCCTAGTGACTCCTGAAAATACAGATTTTTGTCTTGCTTTAGACTAATGAAAACAAGACAGACAAAAGTTGTCATGGGCAAGACTGCAGAGCAGGTGTGAGTACCTGTTGAGCCAACTCAGATAAATGAAACAATGGCTGGAAAACTCAGATTTCTCTTATTTCTCATGTTTCTCCAGTTCTGATGGAGACCATTTTTTTGCCCAACAGTTTCTCTACATGTTCAGTAATCTTAATCTTCATTACCAAGTTTATCATCTTTCAAAGGATGGCAGTCAGACCCATGGTCCCTCATTCCCAGCATCCTTTCCAGAGCCATTTCTGTGGACAGGACAGACTTCTGCAACATTCCTGCCTTTTTCATATTGAAATAACTTTTATCTTTTTTTTAATTATTTTTTTCTCTCTCCTATACAAGGTTCTCCTCAAACTCTCTCTTAACCTTCTTAATTCCCTAGTTACATTTGATCTGCCATATGGACTTTCCTGTTCTATTCTGGAGGACAAAATTTCTGTTGCAAATGCCAGTCCTTCCTACATGAAAATCACCTTAATTTTCTGTTCAGCCCTGCAGGGCTTTTGCTGGACCACTGACTTCTTTTCAAGTTTCAGCACAGAATTTGTCTTGAATGCTAATACAGTATTTCTGAAAAGTGTCTAGGCTACCTTTAGGCTTCTTGCTTTTTAGCCTGCTCCTCCCTTAAGCCTTTCTCTTCCTTTTAACCAGTTGCCTTATTAGAATGCAGTTCCCTTTCTTTAAATTGAACACTTGTGTTCTGGATTTATTTTGTTTGGTCTCTCCTGCTGCAGTGTTAAACCTAATGATATTGCAATTGCTATTGCAGATCAGCTCTCCCACATACTTTTTGAGCTGATCCTGTGCACCACTCAGGACCAAAGCCAGAACAGATCTTTTCTGGGATTGTAGACTAGTTGTCCTGGAGAGCAGCTCCAGAAAGTGTATTTCTATTTCCCGTCAGAGATGATGAGGCATTAATTCTGTTGGTAGTTGATCCATCCCAACAGTAATACCTACCCAGGATTTACAGGTTCTCTAAACTGTATCCTTTATCTATATCCTGACTGAGGGTGGGGGTAATTACACAATCCTAACATTACAATTTTATTATTACAGCGTGATAGATACTTCCACCCACAGCAATTTCATACTGTTTTCTCTTTTTCAACAATAATTTCATTTTGCTACACTTCATTTTGGACTCCAAAAACAATGCCAGCCCTCCACATGCACACTCTATTCCATCAATTTGTGTGAAGTTTATGGACTGGGAACATCGCATCCACCGATACTCTCTCTCTGCAAGGTCTCTGAGCTGCCTCTCTGTCAGGCTTATCATATGAAACCAAGCATCCCAGTTCTCCCATCTCATTTTCCAGGCTTCTAGCACTGGCAAGTTTTGCCCTTGGTCTGTTGCCTACTATATTGGACATGTTGTCAACTGACATAGGAAGGAGCCTGATTTGTTTTCCATACTCATTGCACTTGTGGTTCTTTCTTTGCAGCCTTTTCAGACATGAACTGAACATTAGCCCTGGGTATTTGGGGAGATCATAGCCATCTGACACCTGGGCTCCTCTGCATCTGTCAGCTTCCTCACAGTTTATATCACTTTCTTATATTTTCAGGGCCATCAGCCTGTCTCTTTTCTAACCAAGGTTTCAGCCCTTCCTTCCTGTTCCTCCTCTTCTGAAATAATGCCCAGTTCCCAATGTATGTAAATCACTTATTCCAATGTCTAAACTAAATAATTTCTGAGTATTATGTTCATTTCTGTTCATGAACAAATCATCATCTTAAAAGCTCCCCCCCTATTACAGACTAGTCTAGTAGTCTGCTACTAGAGCATAAAATTCATAAAATGTTTTAATTTTATGAAAGGTTATTAACAGGCAGCTGCTAGATTATTAGCAGGCAGCTCAAGTATCCTATTTATTCAGACAGTAACAGTATCAACACTGTAGTGCAAGATTCTCCCATACAACTCTATTAATTTATTTCCATCATGCCCAGGAGAAATTTCAACAGGGAAAAGAGATTTTAATGAGTTTCATAAAGCCTCATTCATGCCAAGCTGTTACAGATAAAGATTCAGAGAGGTAGAAAAGGATATAGGGCAGGATCCAGAGGCTGGGGAATAATAGGGTGTTAAACAACCAGGGCCTGTTTGCAAAGTTCAGATTAATACCAGGCAAAAAAACTATTCACTGGTACTTCAGCTTCACCTTGTAAGCTGCCAAACATACTCCATCATGTGTGTAGAAGGGGAGATTGAGGTAAGCTGGCTAGTATTCAAAAAAAAAAAAAAAAAAAANNNGAAAAAATTGTAAAAAAAAAAGGAAAAAGAAAAATAAAAAAGGAGGAGGGAGAGGGAGGAGAAGAAAAAAAGTATCCCATGCCAGAAATGGTTCCTTAAGAGCAGAGCAGGTACATTTTAATCTGCTACACATTTGCATTCCTATTTGGATGCTAAACTCTGAAATCACAGGCACTTTCAGCAGAGGGATAGCATCTATACAAAAGCACGCCACAAACAGTAATGGAATGTTGCCAACAGCAAATAAACTTTAAAACAAAATTCTACCCCTTCACCTCTTAAAAGTTACAACTCCTATGACTAGAATAGGCAAATTATTTAGCTTCTTTTAATTCTTTTCTCTTTATTTTGACTTGTGGATTTATTCATTAAACTCTGTACAGTGGTATATTTATGATGTGAAAGGTGTGTGGTAAAAATCATCCCATTCAACAGAACTGTGTCATTCAAAAATGTCCAGTCACTTCCCAGAGCTGCTCAGTCACATGCTAACTGTCATGAGCTACTTCAAGACAAGGAATGAATAAATTCATGATCTAGATCTGTACAATTTGTGGTTTAGAGAATGTGTTGCAATATAAAAAGGAGTTCCATAGCAATCAGATACAATCAATGAAAACAGGTAAGCCAGAGCTGCAGAAAGCAGTCTGAAAGACAGGTGAGAGTTAATGGTCTCAACTCCATGTCAGAGAAAGGTCATAAAGCCTCCATCACACCTGGAGCTGGCATTGCTACAGACTGAGAATCAGAATGGGGAAAGGGTAAACAAAACATTGATTGTACTGTCTGGTGTGACAAGCACATTACTCCTCTAGGATTATGCCACAGGTTCCATGACAACAATAAGAACCAAGATATTTATAACTTTGAAAACAACTCTCTGTCTTGGTGCCACAGTTTGCATTCACAGGGTAAGGATAATTTTAAAAAGTTTTACAAGAAAGTACCTCAGGTGTTTAAGGGATTAGGTGTGCTTTAATCCATGTATGAGCTGCAGTTTGACAAAGTGTATGAAAAGTGGCATTTTCCAGGGTGGTAACTTATGCCAGCAGTGCTGGGTGCATTAAGCAATGGTGAATATGAAGCCTGCAGTGCAGGAAGACTGATCAGTTTTGAAGAGCTTGTTGTGCAATGGGGAAACATACTTACTGATGCATAAAATTAAAATAACCATAATTTGTGCCCCTTCTCTTGAATCACTACATATTTAATAAAAAGAAGTAGCTTGGTGAGTCTATCATCTCTCTCCCCTGTATGGCCTGCAGATAGCATGTGTGCTTACTTTAGCACCACACCCATACATCATAAAAGAAGGATTTTCTTGGATATATACATATTGATTCGAAGAATGAAATTAATGTCTTAGGCTTTAATGAGCTGAAAGTTTGTGAAGTTTTCAGTCCTGCAATATCCTCAATAAGCAAGCCTCACTCTCTCAGAATTAAGTCTGTCTATCCAGATTTAAAGCTCTTGCATATCCCTCAAAATCCAGTCATAGTTTGCATGCTGTCTGTCCCAAAACTGTTAGTGACATAAAGAAGGATTGACATTTAATACACTGGGCAGTTTCACATATTTGTTCACAACGTCTTTCTTTGCCCAGACAAATACCAAACTTTTCCTGCCACGATGACAATTCCCAGAAGCAAGACTCCATCACCTGCTCTTTGCCTTGAATCCAGCCACTCACTCCCACCACCTTCTCTGTGTGAGCTGCAGTATTCACAAGGCTGAGAGGTGAGCTCAAGCCAATTAAACAGACAAATTTCTCAACTTATTTTTCAAATTGTTAATTACTCTGCACAGCTGCTATATATAGCACATAAGCTCAGGCCAGCACAAAGAAAGCAACAGAAATGAAGTAGTTGAGGCTAAATTCTTTCAGCCTAGAGAAGTTAATTAAAGAGGTGGATCACCACTGCCTAAATATTTCATCAGAGAAAATAATATACAAACTGAGGTCTTGCTATTGGACAGTGTCAAGTTCCTACCTGTGGAAATGGTATCTCCATAATGTCAGGAAAGTAAAAGATTTCGTTTCAACAGCAGAATAGATGGCAAAAGACACAGCTCATACAGGTCTTCATACACCATGATCTTCTGACAGTTTCACTGGTGATGTGGTTGCAAAGGCACATGAGAACCTGCCAGATTTTTAAAAAAATATTGGAATAGGGTTTCTTATGTTTTATATCCAGTGAAAAGAAACAATTATATAATTCACTTCACTGTGTACAGAGAGTCAGTTTAAGACAGAAGGTAACAGAGCAGCTGAGTGAAGAGGCAGAACAGAAGAGAGTTTAAAAACAACTCTCTCTAAAGATGCATTTTGATGTTGTGAAACGAAACACATTCAGAATTCATAATCATTGAATCTCAGAATAGTCTGGGTTGAAAGGGACCTTTAAAGCTCATCTAGCCCAAGCCTACTGCAATGAGCAGGGACATCTGCAACTACGCCAGGCTGCTCAGAGCCCCATCTAACCTGGCCTTGAGTGTTGGGACATCCACTGCCTCTCTGGGAAACCCGTGCCAGTTTCACCACCTTTATTGTTCAAAATTTCCCTTGTCCTATTGCTACAGGCCCTATTTAAAAGTCTGTCCCCATCACTCTCAAAAGCCTTTAAGTATTGAAAGCTGCAATAAGGTCTCCCCAGAGCCTTCACTGCTGCAGGCTCAACAACCCCAGCTCTGTCAGCCTTTTCTCACAGGAGAGGCCTTTTGTGGCCCACCTCTGGGCCTACTGCAACAGATCCATGGGTCTTTCCTGTGCTGAGGAGCTTGTCCAGATCCCTGTGAATGGCATCCTGTCCCTCTGGTGTTTCAACTGCATCACTCAGCTTGGTGCTGTCTACAAACTCGCTGAGGGTGCACTTGATCTCACTGTCTATGTCACTGATGAAGGTAGGAAACAGTACTGGTCCCAGCACAGACCCTCCTGTCACCAAGCTCCACCTGGACATTGAGTCATTGACCACTACCCTGTGGACACATTCACTCAAGCAATTCCTCATTCACCAGACAGTCCATCCACCAAATCTGTAATCTCCAGTTTAGAGAAAGGGATGATGTGGGGGACCATGCCAAAGGCCTTACAGAAGTCCAGACAGATGACATCCATAGCTCTTCCAGAGCTTTAGAATAAATACTTCAGAATATTATGACACAGTACAGATTGTTAGATTGTTCATAGCTGGCTATTCTAAGTTGGAAAAACTTTTATTTGTGCTCTGATTTTTAAAAGTGCCAAGAATCTTACTGCTATCCCTGAAAGCTTTTCTCTAAATAAGGAGTACAAGACTGATTTGGATCTGAAAGTCAAACAAGGCTTGTTAACAGGTATAGCACTGCAAAACATCATTTCATTGCATCCAGACTTGAGCTTTCCTCTCTGAGGTGTTATTCTTCCATCTTGCCTCATTCATCAGTGTATACACACAGAATACATCTTGAACAAGCTAAATTTTTGTCAGAATCTATTTTCATAATCCAAAGAACAAACAGGCACCATCTTGATGTTTTGAATTGGCTGTCTAGACAAGGACACTGCAGTCACTAAGCTCACTGCTCCAAGCAGTCTCACATGCTTTATAACCTACAGTCCTGGCACAACCCAACCCAACAGGAGACCAGGAGATGTTCCTGCTTGCTCTCTGCAATATCCTAATTGCATTGCTGAAAACAGCACTTACCTGAAGATGCAGATTTGTCTAATGCAGAACACCAGGGGAATGGCACAGGAAAATACTAGAGAAGAGAAGAGAATTATATGTCAAATGCAAATAAAAGACCAACAACTCTCACACTGCAATCACAGGAAAATAATTATGCACAGTACATTCATTTGTTTCCTTCAGTGCTACTGCAGAAGTTATACAAAAGTTTTTACTAATTTTATTTAAATCTTATGTAGGCATGAAAGGATTCATCCTGACATTATTATAAATGATGAAACATATCATTAGCATAAACTTATTTATATGAGGAACCTGCTGACAGAGTACATGCTTCTTCATTTTACATTTTTACATTCTCTCTTTCCAAGACACTCAGCAGGTCTCCCATCAATTACACCCATGCAAAAGAATAACTTCAAGAAAGCTTGTATAAATTCATCATCCTATCTAAGATGCAATATGTATTAGTAAGCTGATTTTGAGAAAACTACTAGCTCAGAATAATAAAATTTAACCCAAAAGTTATCTATATTGTCTAAGGAAAAGACAACTAGTCTTAGCACAATGTTTATGATTCTTTCTACTTAACTATGCAAAATTGTGTTAACAGAAGGAATCTGAATGTGTTTATTCAGTTTAAGATATCAAGAATGGACCTTTCCTTTACTGTATCTGTACTGTTCTACTGTTAGAAAACAAGCTTCAACAAGAACTTTGCTTCCCCATGGACACCCTTCTGCACTCCTCAGACCCTGGCACTAGTGTTCTGCAACTCATAACTAGAAGTGGGAACTCTCCTGCACGTTAAGGTGAGGTGAACCTTACTTATGTACTCAGGTAACCTCACTACTGTGTGGTTTAAGGAAAAAAAGTCTACCACTACTTAAACCAATGGTCACACAGTAGAGCAACTTATGCACCACAGACAAAAGTCTCAAGACAATTCTGAAAAGAATTGCCTTGACACTTTTGTTTCAGAAGTAAGCATATACTCAAGGAAAGACAAACAAATCCCAGATTAGGTGGTTGGACAATTTAAACACTGGGAAAAATATTCTGTGTAGCTCCCCAAAATATGTGGTCTGATTTCTCTCCTCTAGGTAATTAGAATTTTAAAACCCTAAAACAGTCTTCCTTTAAAATACATCTTTTACTTCTTGAACTATAGTGCAGCTCTTTTGTTAAACAGCAATGTAAAAACAAAGCAAGTTTAATATTGGATTAGCAGATGACAGCTCTTCAAAAATATTCTCATTGAAGTGGCTCAGAGCATCAGAAACAGATTTTATGCTTTAAAAATTAAGTTACAGGCAAAGCATCCTCCCTCTTACCATTTCCTTGAGGACCTGTGAATACTGTTGTGGGTGGCAGTGTGTTGGCAAAGCAAATGTCAGCAAACTGCCTCCCCTCACACAAGTGATTGATTTATCAGTGTAATAGAGCTGTAAATTGAGAAAAATGTTCCTCAAGCCTGAATAGTGAACTACAAGCAAATAATAGGGAACAAGCTCCGATGCAGAATTGGAAATATAAATACTTGTGAAATACAGCATATGTTACATTTTCCTGTCAGCAGCCCACAGAAAATTTGACCAGTATGATTTCTAGCTACAATGACACAGTCCTTGAATTCTGGTGACAGAGCCTTATAACATTAATGTTGGATGCCCTTGCTTTCATCTAGAGGGAGTACCCACGTGGTTTTTATTACATTTTGGTCAATTTAAAACAGAAAGGAGCCAATACAAAGGAGCTAAAACAGCACTCCAATATACTAAAACAAGAAAGGAACCTCCAGCCATAAAGCAAAACCAAAATTCTTTGCAATCACTTACTGCTTCTATATTTACAAAATTCAGAAAGTTTCTAATTTCTATAATTGCACAAAATATAAATTGCTGGTAATGTGCATAATTCCCAAAAGATTCCTCAAGTACTATTCTCACTCCATCTAAATACATCATTGTCATACTACCTGCCTTTTTTTTTCTTTGCAAGACTGTTTCTGGCATATCATGCCATTTCTGTCTAGAGTTTCTCCTTCCTTCTCCCTTTCTTGCAAATTTAACAGGACATTTGCTAGTTAACTCTTCTCCACTGTGAAATGGAGAATGCAAGCTATATTGGAAAAGGAGATGTTATCCAGCAGCCTGCAGCAGGCAACTGCCAGATGCACACAGCCCTGAGACTGGAAACATCTGTAAGATTGTAGAGGTTTCCTAATTGTAAATTCAGTTCTCACTCATGATTAATCATATTTTTGTAACACAAAAACCAGTTTATAAGGAAAAAGCTCAAAACTTCAGCCATGATCTAAGTATTTGAGATTCTGGTTTTAAGAGTTCTTAAAATTGGACAACTAAAAGCATTTTGAATTTAGAAGCTGAGGTGGAGGGAGTTCAATTTTGGACAAGCATTCTGTTGCAATTACCTGAAAATATTAATCTTGGGTTTGATGCTTTTTTTTTAACTCTGGTTTTGCTTCAACTCTGAGGCAAGTATAGTGGTTTTCATTGCAAGTAATAGTAGGTTTTCATTCGAAAAGGTCGGAGGTGAATTTCAACAGAAACATTGTTAAACATAAACATTTCTTTTTCCTGTGCTGAAACTAATTCTCTTGTGTATAAAGTTTAGAATTTAATTGAAAAGAAAAAGCATTTAGTTGAAAAATCTGCAACTGTTTCTAAGTCTGACACAATTGGAACAGTAGACTTCTATTCCATCTTTCACTAAATACTGACAAATTCAGCAAGCAAAAGGCCAAATACTTGTAGAGATTCAGCAATGTCTCTGTAGGTCTTCAAATTCTTCCCCAGGAGCTGTGGCTTTACAAAGTCAGGCACATCTTCTGCAACCTTGTCTGCAGCCCAGGGGAAATAAAGACACCAATCACATGGGATTGGCCTCATAACATTGGTCTTTTGTTCCTGTGGTTGCTTTTGTTTTAAAAGCAGTGATTGTCCTGACCGTATCTGTTGTAAGCATCCAGAACTTAGCACAGAATGTCCTTTTGCCCTATCTCCTGCTGCAAGGCAGGAGCAAGGAGACAAAAAAAAGGCAGGAAAGAGTTGTGAGAGAAAAGTGGCTTTGCCCTGCCAGCACAACACATCCAACAGCTTGTTCAAATTCTGCAATGCCTTGTTACATACGAACCTTTGTTAGCTTTGGCACGACCCCTGACCTCTTTAAGGTCTTGTAATATGCTCAGCTGCATCCACTGCAGTCTTTCCACTGGTGTCAACTCTCTGTCCCTCCTACCACAATCTGCAGGTATCTTTTAGACAATATTTAATTAGAAGGCTGAGCTCTGTACTCACTAGAAATACAAGTCAAATAATACTGATCTGCTTCACAAGAACTTGCTTTCACTACTTAACAAAACGCCAATATTTCCCAAATGCAAGAGCTTCCCAAGTCCCTATTATGTCCATGAGACAGTTCTCTGTTTTTTAAAGCAATTCAATGTAATTCAGTAGTGCTAAAATGCCTCTTTCTTTCTTCTACTGATAGTTTAAGAGCATATCCACGTGTAATGTCTGTCTATTGGATTAAATGTTTAACATGCATTAAATATTACTGAAGGAGCACACACTGAACTCTGGCACTTGTTCAGTTTGCCTCAGTGTTTTTCTTGCCTTGCCTTTCTTCTTTGGAATTCAGTCAGTAGGCTGTACCCTCAGCCTTTCTTTTCTATAAAATAATCAGTCTAAAATTAGTTATTACATAGTGGAGATAAATAGGATCAACTTCAGTGAGTAGACTACATCCCATGAAATTAAACTTATTTACTTGCTCCAGTCTTTTAAAGTGTTGTAGCAGCAAATTTTAAACTATTGGTACAGGAATTGATCTGCCAAGCAGAGAGCCCAGACAAAAGGGTTAGAGCACTGCAGTCTGTGTATGCCAACAGCCTTGTCTGCTGCTGACTCACAGGGCCAGGTGCTACCTGGAAGCAGTATCTCAATGCAACTTGTATTAAATTCTCTAGTTTCTCAGATTTTTGTCTCAGGAGTACATTTAAAAGTAATTAGTTAAGGAACTCGAAAAGAAAGAGAAACTCAGGTCATTCTAGAGACC
The DNA here is from genome assembly GCA_013390005.1 of Calyptomena viridis. NCBI lineage: Eukaryota > Metazoa > Chordata > Aves > Passeriformes > Eurylaimidae > Calyptomena > Calyptomena viridis. Next base: position 117,450 of record WEIV01006699.1, read on the forward strand.
TATTTACCATTAAATTTAGCAGTTTTTCAGAAAGATGCAATTTTCCTGAATCGATTTACACCCTGGTTAGATCATTACAAACTTAGAATCTCATTTTTGCTTGAAAAATCAAACTTACTGAGCCAAGTCAATAAATAATGCTGTTCAGTAAGGTCAATAAATAACCAATTTAACTCCTTTCCAAATCCATTTACAAGTAATCATGCAGACATTAGGCAGTTTTATAACTGATACCTAATGGCTACGTAATAATACATTTATAAGAGTTAATAATTCCTGTTATGCTAGTAAATGGACAAGCATGGTTCATCACCATCACTAACAGTGTCTTCATAAACTAAAAGGGAGGCTGTCAGGGAATGACTGGCATACCTCATGAAAAAGGCTTTTTTAATGTACTCTCATTTCTGGAGAATAATGTTCAAACACAGATGTCATAGGCCTGTCATGTCACATTATGACAGATTCATTCTCCCAAGTTTTGTTTGAGAAGTGCAGTGGCTGCAGCAGACTGGGACATGGAGAAAACTAGAAATCTTAAAACAAGTACAAAAATAACGTATTTATCCATCCATATTATCCATCTTGAAAGCTCCTTATGCCACTGGAAATGTGCAAAATTAGTTTTCATCTGTGAATTAAAACAATTTGTTTTGCAGTTACAATGAGATAAGAAATTGTTTGCATTCCAAATTAGCTGCTCAGGACAGAAAGCAAAAAGAAAAAAAGCAATTCTGAAGCCCCCTTTGTGGTCCTCAGGCTGTGTGTGAGGCTGTGTTTCCTCCTAGACATTGGTACAGGCTTAGTTAGACCCAGGTTACACTTTGCTTCTCAGAACCCCTTTCGAGGCACTGGGAAACAGCCCTAGCACAGTGTACTCCAGCTACCTCCCCCTCTCATCCTTAAACTATTCTTTTTATTACACAGCCGTATGTTCCTCATGTCAGGGCTAGAAGTAGGGCTGGTGTGAGCCATCACATGAATTACCCTCTACAGTCTTTGAAAAACAGCCATGGGCAAGGATATATCTTAAGCTCTTTCGTCTCTCATATTTCCCTTTCACATTGCTAGAGCTGGAGATTTTGCATACAAGCCCTTTCTATTTCTTTTCCAGAGAACGTTCCTTGGCATTGATTGTGTGAAGATCTCATTTTTCCCCTACTGACTGCTAAAACTTCTTAAAAAATGCTTAAAAATCCTCTCCCCTTAGGCTTCTCTTCATATATGACAAAGGAGAAAAAAAGAGCATTTTAAAAATAAAATTCACTAATATATTAAATGTAAAGAATGTAGATGGGAAGACTGATTTTTGCCTGCTATCCTCTATTGTTTCAGCTATGTGCACCCCAAGCAGAAGTCTGCAACAGCCCTTCACATTATCAGGGCAGTTTATCAGCAATACCCTGGTCCTGGGCTTGTTGAGCCACAGGTGCCCACCCTGCTGCGAGCAAGAAAAGTGACTCACCATCCTCTGATGAACCACCTCTGGTGACTGTGAAGGAAATTATCATAGTTTTTACTGACAAGGCATACAGAAGATATGAGAAAGAAACAATACTGCATCAGTGTCAATAGCAATAGAAATTACTTGCTTAATCTCTCAGTAGCCTGAGGTAGAGAATGTCACTGAAAGCTCACCTTAATAATATTGCATTTGCAGGCAAAGCCCTGTCAGTCGACAATCTCATTTATGGTTTCATATCTCTAATCTAACACTGAAGAAAAGCTTTATTAAAAGTAACTGACAATATCATTCCCTTCCTTGTCACCATCTTAGCCTGAATCCCCGCCTGTTATGAATACACTGAAATCATCTCACTTGGGATAGCATTTTCTAAGGAAAAAACTGAACCAGTGCTGCCCACACCTCTCCTCCTCCTGCTTCACCCAACTGTCTCTGAGTAACCATTTATAAGAACAGCAGCACTAAACCAAAATGTAGAATTTAAGGCTCGCTCATCCCTTGCTTGAATAACCCCCAAAGAGGGCTATAGCATGGGGGTTAGCCCAGGCTTGCACACCCCTGCTCCAAGCCATGCTCCCACAGGGAATGCTCTTCTCACTCGGTGGGAGCCGGGTGGCCACGGGACTGGCTGGCAGCACACAGGCTGAGCCCCCTGGCAACTGCCCACATGGATTTGGGTATGGAGGTGACCTATCTCCTCCTGTCCTCATTTGCCTGGGTCACAAATCTAAGGAATTCAGTGGAAAGAGATGTCCTTGATGTTCCTTTCTGCCTTGGGAAGGCAAGTAGGAGGAAAGGTTCTCTGTCTGTTCTCTTTTTTTTTTTTTCTCCAGCCAAAACACCAGTAGGATTTTGGCCTCATAATCTTTGCCAGTCAATGTCATTATAGATGAGTAAAGCAGCTTTCCTACAGCAGGACATGGTTTTGCCCTCACAGCTCAACCTGATTTTGAGCTGCAAAACTGAACTGATTTTGGTGGAAGATCTACCCAAGTGAAGAATGCTGTCTAAGCTGAAGCTGAATGAAGCCCTGTTTTATGTATTCAATTTATTTGAAGCTACCTTTTAATTAACAGTGATTAAAGTATCAGAAGCTTTTAAATAAAAAATACAATTATATTAGCAAAGCACTAATAAATATAGAAGACAGATAAATGAGGAAGACTGAGTTGCATGACAGAAAGGACCTCTCCATGTCCAAAATTTCTGTGATGTAAGATGGTGGTTTGTGATTAGCATGTATTTTAAATAAGAGACTTCCTTTTTGTTTTAAAGAATAATGCTTCTTAAAGATGACTTCAGAGTCCCTCACCAGAAATGTGTTTCCTATGAGCTGAATTAATTTTTGCTGACCTTAACAAATAGTCATCAGTCACCCAAAACATGTCCTCCAGAGAATCAAACAGCCAGAAAAACTTCACATAGCTCTAGAATTCATGTGTTTAAAGTATGCATTAAGTATTTCAAACAATTTCTAGGATGTTTTAGACCATAAAGTCTGCTTTCAACTATCATAGATTATTGGCTCTGCTTTACAAGAAACATTGTTTTACAGGTTTATAACTCAGCTATAAAAATGTGCTTCAGGCTAAAGCTCAGTATAAAAAGGTCTCAGCTAAACGGTAAATTTTTTCATTACAACTTTTTTCTACTTTGTTTAGCTATTTAAGATTAGAGCTGCCTGAAAAAAATTCTCTCTCGCTGCAGGATTATTACCAATACCAGGGGTTGATTTATACTCTAAACTGCAGTGAAGAGAAAGGTAATACAGATTTAGAAAACAGGAAAGACAAAAAAACCCCAAACATCAACCAAAAAAAAACCCCACAAATGCTGGAACTATGACATTTTACATGGTCAAGGTTTTAGATTTTTAAGATAATGTATTAAACCACATTTTTAAATAGCTCTTAGTGTGCACTTCAGACCATACAATTACTGTATAACTGTTGTAATACTGACTCAGAGTGGAAGATCTGCAACAGAGTGCTCCAGAAATGTACCTCTGCATATTGTCAGTTTGGAGTTCCTCAAGACCTGGAAAACAACCAGCTAAAGTTGCTCAGTCTATTTCATTCAATGCAAATTTTAGAGGCCATTTGATCTTAATATAAAAACATATAGCCAGGGTTCCCAGGCCAAGCCTAAGAGTCTAGTTCAAAGAGGTATGCCAAGCACCAGGGGGTGCTCAGGGATGAGGCTCAGTGTACTTAGACTGCAGATAAAATGCAAAGTTAACTGACTATAGAAACAACTTGCTTGCAATTTTCCTGCAAGTCAAAATGTCCTTCTCCATACACAGGTGACCCAAAGCTTTTACAGAAGTTTAATACCCTCCAGAAAATACAATATTTCCAGGTGTCTGAAAGAAGATCTGGGATGCATAAACAGAGAAACAACTTTGAGAGAGATTCTTCCCATACAGATCTGTGTTCAGAATGAAACCATACAGTACTTGAATCAGAAACTAAACCCTTGAGGTTCAATCTAGTACTGTGTGTAAAGCCCCACCTTTGCAAATATCCATGATTTTTTTCCATGTTATGGAGAACAACTTTAGATATATTTCCCTCAATATAATTCCTAATGAGGAAGAAGACAAGAAACTCTAACTGAAGTATCTGTGACCATCCCAGTGGGCACTGCTTTGGCAAGCTCAGTACTAATTTAACATTCTTGGAAGCAGAAAACATTCAGCTCAATGATAATCAGTGAAGTCAGATTTAGGGCAAGCAAAGTTCAGCAACTTGAGCTCAGTTTTATGTTCAATTATCTGGCTCATAAAAGCTAAATAGGCGTTAATGCCTACAGGGAACAGTAAGAGTTATTATTATTAAGTTATACGAAACTATCATAAAAAGATAGCATTGGGGTTTGCTGATTTTTCCCTAACAACTGCAGAAGGGATATTGTTGGGAAAGGCAGACATATGTTTTTTCCACAGTTTTCAACAGAATGAAATTACTGTATCTTTGCTAAGTTTCTGGACAAGCTGAAATTGTACTGTTAATTACAGGCTACCACACAGTCAGTGTGCTCAGTGAAGAACAAGTGCCTCAAAGATCCTGGACAACCACAACATATACTGTGGTTATAATACCCAGATCCATATCCATTGGCATGAGAGACCTGTTGGGCTTACTGTTAATCTACTGCACAGTTGTTCTAGGCATACAAGGTACAGTTACACTTCCTAGAGACATCAGAACTCTTGTTTCTACATTTAAGACAAGCCACAGAAAACAAATGGAGTTCTAATGGTTACACGAATAGTTCAAATACTGATCACTCTGTAAGCATCACAAGAGTATTTTATGTATCTTTCAGAATCATATGGTCATAGATGCTACAGGACAACCCACTTACAAGCTGCTATTCACATCCTCTGCTATTCACAGTAGCATTTCCCTGATGTTTACTACTAGCCTTAAACACCTGGCAGCCCACCACATACCATCACCACAGCTTGGGGTTGTTCAGCCTGGAGAAGAAAAGGCTCCAGGGAAACTTTGCAGCACCTTTCAGTACCTTGAGGGAGCATAAGAGATCTGGAAAGGGCTTTTGACATGGGCAGGTAGTGATAGGACAACAGGGGATGGCTTTAAACTTAAAGATTAAGGGTTAGATTAGATATTAGAAAGAAATTCTTTACTGTGAGGGTGGCGAGGTGCTGGAACAAGTTGCCCAGAGAAGCAGTGGCTGCCCCATCCCTGGAAGTGTTCAAGGCCAGGCTGGATGGAGCTTGGAGCAACCTGGTTGAGTGCGAGGTGACCCTGCCCATGGCAGGGGGTTGGAACTAGGTGATCATTAAGGTGCCTTCCAATCTAAAACATTCTATGATATGAGTCTGTGATCATTTAAACATTAGCAAAAATGCAGAACTGCAGTTTGTTTTGATGCATCAGTAACAGAGTGCTTCTGCCTTGTTAGACCAGCAATACTATGAAGACCATTGTGTACATCTCATTTTGCCCAGTATAATCCAAAAACCTACAAACAAATCAGAATATACCACAAATTCCTATGGATAGTGTGCAAAGAAAATGACTTTTTTATTAAAAACTTTCTGCAGCTCCATATGTTATTAACATGGAAAACAACATTGGTGATACTCCTTTTACTTTTTATATAATCATCACACTTTAACTTAATAATTATTAAAATTAACATATCAACTAAAACAATAAATTTATTATCTATCAGTCGCTATCCACACATGAATGACTCCTCCTCATCCCTTTTCTTTATTATTTCTCTTGTTTCTGTACATTGTATCCGAACAATGTTTTAAATCACCCTGTTATTAAGCCCTTTTCTGCTTAGTGAGGGAGAATATGAGTTTAATCACTGGGACAAAGTTAGTTAAGCTAAAACAGCTCAGCTGAACTACAGGTGAGAAGCACTTGGTCTGTCAGAGGGAGTTCTGCAAAACCACCACAACAGGGCTAAGATGATGAAGGTGCCCAGACTGAAATACACCCTTTCTGCTTAATTCAATTTCTAAATCTCATCAGGAACGGGACACAAGTACAGGCTCTATTTGTAGCAATGTGAACTGAAACGCGCACACAAAAAGAAATGACTCATAGGAGAGACTCAGTGACCTCGGAGAGATTGTAATACTGTATCTAATTTTGGAGACACTTCATGATTTGTATCCTCTTTCAATGCCAATGGAAATAATGAAAGTTAATACCAGGTGCACCAATGACTCCTGGCAGTTTTGACCTTTAGAGGAACGAGCTCAGACTTACAGATGACAAGATTCATTGCAAGCACATCACACAACACTAAGCTGCTGCCTTTCAGACTCTCTAAGATTTACTGGAATACCCGAGCCCATGCACCAATATTTCAACACCCACAGGAAGGGAAGTTTTACTAACAAACATCCCTGTCTGCAATTTTTACCAGTAAAACAGAGACCTATTTCTGCCTTCAAAATCATGTTAATCAACATGATGTAAACTTGCCATATTTTTTCTCATAGGTCTCATTAACATTACAAATTGCACATCTAATATTAAGGCTTTTTTACTGCACACGAACATAGTACAAATATGAACAAGAACCAAACATGGACCACAAGAACTTGCTTTTCTGCAGTTTCTCTTCGAAAAGGATGAAACCTGAGTTACAGCTGTAGGTATTTCTGCACAAATGTGTTGTATTTTGGAGACATAGGTTCTGCTAACTCACACTAGAGTAAAACTTATCCCATGTGGAAGACCTGCAGGTTCTAGTTATGCCCCTATTCTTAAAATTCTTAACTTTCAGCTGAGCATTTACTTTGTAAGAACAGCCAAAACAACTATGCACTTCCAAGTATTGCTATGAGGTTTACCTGTGAGAATCATAGAATAGTTTGGGTTGGAAGGTACCTCAAAACTCATCCAGTCCAATCCTCCTGCAATGAGCAGGAACATGTTCAACTAGATCAGGCTGCTCAGAGCCCCATCCCAACCTGCCCTTGAGTGTTTCCAGGGATGGAGAATTCACCACATCACCAAGAAACCTGTTCCAATGTTTTACCACCTTCCTTGTAACTAATAAAAAAAAAGAAAAAAAATTAAAAAAAATAATAATATTAGGAATATGTAAATAATCTCTTTCTATATATATATCTATGTCTTTGTTCTATCTAGTCTGAATCTACCTACTCCCTTGAGTGTTTCCAGGGATGGAGAATTCACCACATCACCAAGAAACCTGTTCCAATGTTTTACCACCTTCCTTGTAACTAATAAAAAAAAAGAAAAAAAATTAAAAAAAATAATAATATTAGGAATATGTAAATAATCTCTTTCTATATATATATCTATGTCTTTGTTCTATCTAGTCTGAATCTACCTACTTTTCATTCAAAACTATTGCCCTTATCCTGTTGCACCAGGCCTTACCAAAAAGTCTGTTCTCGTCTCTTTTAATTCTCCTTTAATAAAAATGTTAAAAATAAATATTGGAGAAATATCATTTGTAAATTGGGACATCAGCTATCACCACACACCTAAAGTGCAGTTGTACACCTGCAGGTGTACATAAAAAAACAAACCTTCATTTAGAAATCAGCTATTACATATACGCAGACATACAGGGTGCTGATTGAGTTCTACAATCAATATGAACAATTTAATTAGCTCTGGGATGTATAAGCAATGCAGCACATTGAACCAGAGGCAGTTTCAGAATTTTCTCTCTCTCCATTTTATTTTAGTAGGTGTTATTCTAGCTCTCCTAGCCTCATCTCTGGTCTTTCTAGGACCTGGAGACAGACAGATGCTTCAGTTTCTGTTTGGGTTTCCCCCCACACACACAAATTCACTGAGTATGATGTTTTTTCTTGACATGTAGGGACATGGTGGAAAGATAGATCACAAAAGAGAAATGCCCCCTTTCTGCCTGCCCTTAAATCTCCTTTCTGGTTCCTAAAGACAAAACTGTCAGACTATTACAATCAAAAAATACATTGTACTGTTGTTTCTGTGTTCTGTCCTTCCTCAGTGTTTCCCATGTATTTGATAAATCCTGGGAACTGGCTCTCCTGACATCCAGAGGTTAACTGAGAAGCCGTCCTTGCCTGCCGGTACCCAGAACAATTTTCCAGCACTCCACATCCCAGAGAGCCATTCACTGATTGTACTCTGTCATCCAATGGAGAGTTCTTCACACATTTCCTTTGACTAGGGAAAAACCCATTTTAGCAAAAACAAAAGATTATTTAACTTTCAGTAGTGAGGTGACACAGCAGTAAGTTCTTCTGCCCTCATAATATATCATTGCAATGTTTTATTTACAACAGAATTTGTTCTAGAGATCAGTGACTAAAATATGCTGCAGGCTAAAGAGTTATAAATTTTCAGATCTCATCCAATGAGTTTTAAGATATCAAGTACATTAAAATTTTAATTAAAAAGTAACTCAACTGCTATGTCATAACTTGGACAGTCCAGCAACCTTATAAAGTCCAGCTTGCATTTAGTTATACTGAAAACAGCATGTAGCCTCTGAACTCCCAAGACCAGAAGGCCTCCCACTGCCTTTAATACACTTTGAATCAGGTCCTGTAAGAGGCTGTGTTGAGAGTTAACTTCTTTTATTTGCCATAGAGTGGCCCAAAGGCCTCTAGAACCAAAGTACTATTAAACAAATCAACAAACTTCACAACTTAATCTTCACACTTATAAGGACTATAATTTTTCATATATTAAGGCATTTTAAAAATAATTCATAAATATTTTTTAAAATGCAATTTATCTGATCTTGAGATAATCTGAGCCAAACTTTTTTGAAGGATTTACAAATCTGACCCAAAATTTTTTCAAGAATTTACACTAATGATAGTGTTATGAACAATCTTTGGGCACGTGAAAAACAGAAAAAAACTTTCTATTACCTTTTATTGATATTTGTCTCTTTTTGCACTGTAAGAATATTCTGAGAGTGTTGCAGCCCCTCAGCTCTAGAACAATGGAGAAGCATTCCTGTAACAATGCTTTCAGAGTGGAATGAATAACATGCACTGTTTAGTAACTCCCACCATTTAAGAAATAATGGATAACACTTAATCCTGATTTGACTGCATGACAGAAAAATCTAATGGGAGCTCTGGTTCAATCCTGTTCATTAAGGAGCAGAATCTGCTCTCCTTAGAGATGAATGTGTTTATTCCCTGGTTCATCTTCTCCGACTACAGGTAGTCAGAAATACTACCTGTAATGTGCTGTGTGCACTCAGATACAAAAATAACACTGCTTAGTCCAAGCCAGTGTATAACTCATTTGTTTTACCTAAAATGAGGCCCATGAAAGTGAAAGAATGCCAGTCTCACAATCTACTTCACCTCCTGTCATATGATGCAAAGAGCAGAGTCTTACTCTTCTCCCCTTCACAGTAACTTAGAAAACCAAAAAGCTATAGCCCACAGAGATATTATTAATTTCCTTTATTGATTGAAATGTAAGATACAAGGTGCCTGGCTGGCCCTGAACCCAACAACAAAATAGATACAAGGACCAGCAATGAAAAACACTAAGTAATGAAACAAAAGATATAAATTATGAAAAGTAAAGATAAAAATCAATATGCTGCTTTTCTGAAAGACTGTGCTCAGTTTTAAAAACAGAGTCGTTTGTGCTGAATGTTTAATTAGCTATAGATTAGCTAAAGAAGGATTCCAGACCATCTGGAGTCTATTCTGTAACTTGATCTGGAAACCTCTAGCTCAAAAATAGTCCCTGTGGGAAGGCACAAACATACATACCACAACGTCATCAGCAAGTTTCTGGAATATATTTTTGATAAAAATATGCCATCTTTATCTCCTGGGAAATCTGAGATGAAAAATAAAAAACCCAACACCCCAGTGAAATACCAAAATACCAGAAACAATTGGAGAAGCAAGGTATTATTTCTTACAGGAGCAACAAGAGGAAGGTTTACACCAAAAAGCCTGATGAGCAGCTTTAGCTTCTAAACAGTAAAAGATGTAATCATTCAACAATGTCAGACAATCACCCAAATGATAAAGATACATCTTCTGAGCTTTTACAGGAGGCTTATAATAAGGCTTACAATAGAACAGAGGAACAGAGGCCTCCATCACACTGCAGGGAGGGGAGGGAAATTAGAGCATTACAGACAAGCTGAACAAAAGTTGTCCTAAAATAGAACTTGGAATAATGCTGTAGTTAATAGCTGTAAATACACAACACACTGGTGTTCTGAACATGTGTTTTAAGTACAGTTTTAACTAGAACAGAAAAGAAAGGCAAGTATTGACAAAGATTTTGGTCACCATCAGCAGTACAAAGAAAATTGAAATAATTCTGGACAGTGACTAGTGAAAGATTTTTATTTTTATTTTCAAGTTAGATCAGAGTTAAAGGCTTTCTCCCTGCTTCTATACCAACAAAGGAAGAATTAGGAGGTGTGCCATAGAATGAGAAACATAATTTACGTACAAAACTTGAATTATAGTCAAGCTGGTGCATTATCTCCAAGGGCAACCTGCAAATAATGTTCTGGAAATGGTATAAGAGGTCCTTATTAAGCAGTAGATGTACAGAGAAAGAGGTAATTGCCCCTAAGAATCAGAGCAGACCTTTCCAGAGTATATTTTCTGCTTTTTAATAAAGATGGTATCCTAGGAATCTAAAGAATGGGACTGAAAACATAATTTGGTTAATTTTGACATTGGAAAGGGTTTCCAGAAAGACAGTAAATGAGAAAAAAGCTATAAAACATGAACTGCCTAACTATCTAAAACCCAAGATGCAATCTATGAGTCAAAAATGAAGCTGTATCTCTAACCTGGCCTGTAACCAAGCAATACAATCAGGCAGAGCTTCTCCAGAGGGTGTTACAGGCAAACTTTCCATCCTATTTGCTTCCCATCCACAGCAGCCTGTGCTCACAGCATAAGATACAGATGCAGGTACCTATTTTCCCATTCAGACTGAGACTGGATCTGGCTCTGCACATGATGATAAAGGGTATGTCAAGCATGAAATACATTTCCCTACAACATAGGTATGTTGTGAAGTACAGGTGTGGTTTTTGGAGCTGTTCAAGAACTGGGAGAACTGCTTTAGTGAAGCCTTTTGAAAAATTCCCCTTTTCACAAAAAATATTGACAACACAAGTTGATAAATCAAGATTCTTATCAAGCCTCTTTCAACACTTAACAAAAATTCCAAATATCTCTCTACAACAGCAATTCGCCTGCATCTGAATGACCTGATTCAAATGGGATAAAAATGATCTTTAAGGGGCAAGTATGTATGAACAGAAGAATGGAGATGTACAAAGAAGAAAGGGAAGAGGAAGGATTCAAATGGTTTCTCCCCCCAAACCCCAGAGATTGTTTATACATGCAGGCAAATTTCTTTCAAGATTTTTAATACACAGAGATTTTTACACTTCCTTCAACAGTTTTCCTTATGTTAAATAAGATTAAATATCTGCCATCAACATCTTTGTATATTACTTTAGGTTCATTTTACACATTACTATGTGTAAGTACAATGCAACAGAACCTACAGGTAAGTTTCTCTGTGTTTTATTGATTTACAAGGATGACATACATTACAATTCATTTTAAAGGATTCTCCATTTTACTCATTCTTTAATTTCTCCAGCAGTAACAAGTGTCACTGCTTTCAACCTCTAAACTCAGAGAATTCAGAGAATAAAAAATTCATAATATTCCAGTCAGTTACTTAAATGTAGTGTAAATCATAGAGGAGGAGGAGGAAAGGCTCTACTAAAATTCAAGAGGCACAGTCACAAGCTGTCTCAGAACTTGCATCAATCTGAGCATCAGTTTGTACAACACAGTACCTCAAGTACCACAGAATCACAGAATTAACTAGTTTGGAAAAGACCTTTGAGATCATCAAGTCCAAAAGTAGCAAAGCTCCAGCTTCCAGCAGCCCAATCTCTTTAAGAACTCATGGACTGAGCTTCCTTAATTGAGCAGTCCTTCCTGAATCTTGCTTTGATGCTCAAAAGAAACATTTTTGATCTGTGGCACCAATTTGCAGCCCTGTTTTAGCTGACATAACTGGGAACTATGATCTCTGCAGCACTTCAGTTTCACAGGGGCTCTGAAAGTTTGATCTCCCAACTGTTGCAGCTCCAAGACCAATATTCTAATATACAATATCATCAAAGGGGTCTAATTTAATTATTGAGGATAGGAATGGCAGCAGGCCAGATGCCCACACGTGGGCTGCCAGCCACCTGAGCTGTGAAGGCTCCTAGCAACTTCTGGTGAGGAACTGGGAAGAATAATCATTTCAAATACCCACAGCAGGCATGACCAGAGCTCCTGAGTGAGCATGCCAACACTTGTGACGCACTTCAAGTGCCTCAGGAACAGTCACTAGCAAAACACATCCTCAGGGCTAAGCAGTGCTCAGTGTGCAGTCTGCAAATATCCATGTCTAACAGAGCAACATGAAGTGACAGCCACATATCCAAGTGGCCACACCACGGTACACTGGCTGTACCAGGGAGTCACAGTGATTTTTGTTTGGATTGTTCTCATTTCTGTACTGTCTTCTGGAGGAACTACAATTGCATGCTTTGGCTTTCCAGATACCTATTGGAAAGCTTTCCTGGCTGAATTTTGGAGAAACAGAAAGCTTCATTTACACATAAAACCCTGCCTTTTACCTTAAAAGCTTACCTGCTACATCCCACAGATCTGAGGACAAGGGCCAGCAGAATTCACCAAGAGTTGTTGCTAGTTTGTGTTGGCACTGCAGCCACAAGTGTGGTGCAAAGGAAAGAAACATTGCTCTTTTCTTTCCTAAAATAGTGCTGTCATTAAAAAAAACCCCTTGGAACAGAAAGCTCAACTATTGGAACTACACTCACCTTACAGGGCCCACGTCCCTGGTATTGTGAGACATCTGCATGGAAACCAATCTGACTATAAATTTTTCTGCATTCACTCTTTCTCTTCCTTTAGCACATTACAATATATGTTAATTCAGTAAAATTAAAAAAAAAGCAATAATAATATTATACATACAATATTTATATGAGCTTTTTTTGCTTCAATAGGAATTAAAGTAATTCAACTTTTTTAAAACCAGCTACAAAAAGATGATGACTATAGAAGTGATGTCAGGAAAAAAAAATCTGGACAAAGAGGGAATCTTAATTCATTGGCTTCTTGACTCCCTTTTGAATCTTGGGAGAAATGGTTTGATGATTTTAGAATTGATGCATCTATCTATACATACTACTGTTTTAGTAAGCTAAAATCAAATAGATAAAATCATACAGCTTAAGGCTGCAGTGACACTAGCAAAAAATTGCTGAGAGTGAAATAGAAAGCCCCTCAATATTTATCTCAGGGTAAGGCCAGATATTTTCTCCAGCTAGGTAATTTTTTTCTCTAAACATTTTTTAATAGATTTCCTATGCTTACAATAGATCTGCTTTTGAAAAACATGAGCCTCTGCAAACACATGTTCTATTCCAAAAGAAAGAAAAACAGAGACTAAAAGTCATCACCCAAGTAACAGAAATGTAAAATGTAGATGCAAAAGTGTGAGATAAACAACGCTGTTTTACCTATTTTCTCACATCTTTCTAGTTTTTGTCATTATACAAATCACAAATAGGCAAAGGCACTATGACAAATCCAGCAACTGGGAGGAATTCATGGCAAATGCTCCATGCTCAGAAACATTCAATCACTTGACAGAGGCCAGGCATAGGATTATTTACTTTTTATTCCGGCCAGATAAAACTGAGCTTTTGCCTAAAACTGTGTCTATGCTTAGGAAGCTGGAGTGAAAGATTCCTCCTTTAAAATGGTGGTTGAAATCTGCTGCAGCCACTTGTGAATTTAAATACTTAAAATCATCCATTAAGGTATACTTGAGCACAAGAAAACGTCCACAATCTTCATTAGGTTTTATTAAATCTTACCTATTTACAAATGCATCTCTGTGGCTTCTGCAGCTCTGACATGCACTTGAAGGGGTGGCAATACTCCCATGATCTAGGCTCACACTCTCTTTTTCTGTAATAAACATAATGGACAAGCAGGTACATAATGCAAAGATATCATTCTGCCAAAGGCCCTTGCAATATAAACCACAAAAACAAAGCCCTGGGAGCATCATTACAGTTAAGGTATCTCAGTATTTCTGTGATAAACTCTGAGGTACAGTTTGGCCATGCTAAACTGCAAGGGGCTCAGGTTCTACAGAACAGCATAGGTGTAACTTCTTACACACAGTGGGAGAACCACAAATAAATCAGATCATTTGGAGCTGAACGCTAAAAAAGAACATACAGCTATTTCAAGGACATGGCCTTTGGGGAGAGGGAGAACCTGCCTCCTTTGGCTGCCTACTTCCTGCAAAATAAGGTGCTTTCTAAAAAAATGAAATGACAGTTGTTCTGTGCAATTATGTCTACACATACTCCTCAGCAGATGGTCAAGGCATCTGTACTGGTTTAAACTTGCTTCAAAGTTCTAACAGGTTCACTTGATGGATCTGCATTCTTCCCTCTCCTTTGGCACGCTAATTTCATCACTCCCAGCAATGGTTTTACTCAGCACTTACAGACGTGCCACAACTTGACAGCCATACAATTTACTCTCACTAACAGCAAAATAAAATGCACTTATGTCCCATTATGCCTACCAGAGTCTGTCTTAGCTTAAGATAATAGAAGCATTACAACTTCTAGTTTGTTGCAAAAGAGCAACCTCAAACTTGACTATTTTTCCTTCTTCTAAAAGGGTTTTGGTACTTGATTTAAGGAGCACTTTTTTGTTTTGCAAGGCAGCTGATACAGACTAGCATCAGTGACTGGTACAGTGCTTTTCATCACAGCCATCCCACCACTGGTTTTCTGCAGCAGGTGTGACAAATAGCCTGAGTCCCAAGTGGGACCTTTACAACTAAACAGCAAATAAAACCAAACCAAGTTCTTTGCAGAACATGATGATATGGCTCTCAAGTGTCAGTGGAGCAGCACACATTTTCATCAGGAGAAAATCTAATCCTGTGTTTTCAGCCAAAGGATAGCTACAGGATTGTATATTCAATGGACTGAATAATTCCAACAGTACTTCTGGTTTATTTTGTAGTGAAAAGGACATTTTTGCAGGAGACATCTTCCCAAATCTACTATTCACCTGGACCCCTGGGGCAAACATGTACTTCCATTTACTATATAAAAACAGATGACAGATAATCTCACTCTTCACTCATTAGGCTCACCGTATTTTGAAATAAATCAAAATGGAAGCATGAGAGATAGTCTATCAGTCTTATGAACTGTTTTGACAATAGACATATAAAAAGTGCATGTATACTGGGAAAACCTTTACCTCTCCCATTTAATCTTTCAACACACTTTTTTTCCTTAAGATATGATCCAAGATTTACTAAACTTAACAGAGAAATCTCCATTGACCTCAGCAAGCTTTGAATCAGACCGGTAAATTAGATTCTGATCCCTTTCATAGGATTTATGGTCTTTACAGCCTATCCCTGCAAAATTAGGACGTAGTGAACTCAGTGTTTTAAGCACCTTAAAATAACTGCCAACACATAGTGCAAACTATGCTATTCATTTAAGCATATCCTTGAACCCTGGTTATTTGTCTATCTAATTTCACTGTAACTGACCCCTCACCCCTGATTATGCTGCCTTCAGTATGGTAGTTCAGCCACCTGTCTTGCTGTCAGGGAATGAAGTTCAGGCATGAGAGAGGAAGAGCAAGTGTTTGGCCATCTAATCTCATATTAATAAATAAAAATCTAGTTTTATCAATTTTCTTCTTATATGAAAGGAAGCAAAAGATGAATAGTTAGCAGCAGTCATCCTTGACTATTATAATATGGAACATCTAGTTAATATTTAAACAATATGCACATTCATATGCAGAGGGGAGAAAATGTTTAAAGTTTTACTGACTTTTTCCCTAATTCTCCAAAGTTCAGCCATAACCTCAATTTATATCACCCTCAAGTGATATCATACTTGCTTCAAACTGAGGTGACCAGTCAAACATGACATACCAGCTCCTCAGCTTTACCATTCAAATATTGATTTAAGCAAATACCTCAACAGCAGTAATTTTCACAAAGTTCTTGCTTTACAATCAGTGTTCAAAGAACAGAACTCTGAAGGAAATAGATAAATCATTAGCCTTGAACTTCAAACTATCATGATAAGAATGCTCTAATCCCAGCTAGGTCCACCTTCAGCAGGAGAAGCTGGTTCAGTATTCTAACCCTAGAATCCTAGAATCTCTTGACTTGGAAGGAAGTTGTTAGGATCATCAAAGTTCAACTCGTGACCCTGAACAAAAGAACCCCAAGAGTCACAGCATGTGCCTGAGAGTGTTGTCCAAACTCTTCCTGAGCTCTCTCAGTCTTGGGACCATGACCACTGCCCTGGGGAGCCTGTTCCAGTGCCCAACCACCCTATGGGTGAAGAGTCTTTTCCTAATATCCAATCTAAACCTAACCTAGCTCAGCTTCATGCCATTCCCTTGTGTCAGGTCACTGGTCACCACAGAGAAGAGATCAGGGCCTGCCCCTCCTCTTCCCCTCACAAGGAAGTTTTAACTGCAATGAAGTCTTCCCTCAGTCTCCTCTTCTCCAGCTTTACAGACAAATTGACCTCAGCTGCTCCTCACATGGCTTTCCCTCAGAGCCCTTCACCATCCTCGTTGCCCTTCTTTGGATGCTCAATATATTTCTGATATTGTGGTGACCAAATCTGCACAGAGGGCTCAAGGTGAGGCTGCACCAGTGCAGAGTAGAAAGGGACAGTGATCTCCCTGTACCAGCAGGTGAAGCTGTGCCTGATGTCCCCCAAGGCAGGGTACACCACAAGGTACACCCCTGTACTCTCCCATGATGATGGCAGCCCTTTAAGGAGCACAAACAAACAAAACCAAAACAACCCCTCTGTGAATCACCTAGCTCAGCCTTTTTCTGCTTTGGAGCTTCCTTTGGCAATGAGCAAATTCCTCTTTCACCTGCACTACAGCATTCAATGCCGAGAGAAAAGATGTGTGACTGAAGAAACACGTCCTGTTTACAACCAGTTATGCAGGAGAACAACTGGGATGGAACATTGAATTTCAGGGGACACTCAGTCAGTGCCAGATGTCTGACTTCATACTGTAGAAAGAAAAGGTGCTGTTAAACCACCTGCCAGTAACTCACAGGCAATTCTGCAATGGAATATCTTTACTGAAAAAAAAAAGGATTACAGCCCATTGTCACATCTGTAAAGACACTTGCAAAGAGGTGTTCTGACTCAGCAGCACTTGGAACACTCTGGAGGCCTAAGTAAATCCACAAATAGTGAGGCAGCGAGAGGTCAAGAGTAGCACACTCATATCAGCATTTCTACAGTTATGGAGGCACTTTAGCAGGAAGCCTTTATGGCACCCATACTCTGTGCTCAGACAGTTTTGCAGCACACTCACTCAACCAAATTTACCATTAAGATGATGTCATACTTGGGTAAAAACACAGACAGAACTGAAATATTTCAAAAGTTACAGTTACTGAAAGAAAACATGAATAGTTAAGTATTTCTTGTTTGAGAATCTGTTTGATATATTAATCAATAACTGATATATTAATCAATAGATAAATCTCTATTTGGAAAATAAAATGCTTTAATGGGCCCTAGCTGTCACAATAAGAGAATTCAGGTTCTATTTATAGTTACTTACAAATTACTGACCCGTCAGGGTGACTCTGGTGTCCTTTGATCCTCTGCTTTGCCATTATTGCAGAGATTTTCATTGTTTTGAGCTTCAAAGTTTCTAGAGAGTTACACTGAGTTTCTGTATTGGAGGGTCCCTCTTGGTCTTCCACAGTGTTTTCTAACAAATACATCTGATTTTAATTAAGGGAAGTAAAGAAATAGACCAGATGCTCTATAGTTATACAGATACCTGGTCAAAGCTTCTGTCAGAGGAAACCCCGTGGCAACAAAACATTGGCTTAACGCTCCACAGCAGAGCATGACCAGGATTATACAGAGGGGGTGAAACATTTTTGGTTCACAGAGATTTGTGATGCATTTTGATTCTCCTGCATCTCCCCGAGTTAAAAATACTCATTTACTAAAACTCCAGTGTTACACTGGATGAACCGTCTTTCAAACATGATTTATTATGCCTGCTCTTCTGTAAGGCACTAGTTAAGAAAGTCAAAACTGATCTAGATCAATACATGCAAATTATTTAGCATCTGAATAACTTGTAGTTAATTACAAGCATATGTGACTAACACAAGCATTGTGATAAACTGATGTATTGTTGCAATTTACACAATAAATAATTACTTAGAGCTTTTCCAGAAGTAGAAAAAGAGCAGGAGAATTACCACATTGAGAATAAATGTAGCAAAGGTTTCTAAGCAGCCTTGACAACTGTCTGCTAGTGGGGATTTACTGCCATGTATGTATGGAATTAATCCATAATTTAACATTCATGCTAGCTTGCATTTGTTTAAAAGTCCTTTTTCCTACTTGATTGACTGATATGACCCTTTTCTCACATCAGCCAGGGAGACCATTATTTATATGGTAACAACCTCAATTTGCAAATTAGTTAAATTTAATGGGGCTTTATTTCATTACCATACTGGCTGTAATTCCAAGTCAACATTCATTACTCACATACTTCCATTTTAATGCAAACAACTATGCATAGCTGAGAAGTTATTTATAATATCCAAAATATTTCACTCTGGAAGAAATGTGCTATTTTGCCTAGAAAAAAGTAAGGAAAAAACCAACACCATTCTATGTTATGTAAAGGAATGAAAATCTGAATTCAGAACTTCCTTGCCTACAATCACATAGGACATACAAGCAAAGAGTCATCTATCCAGACAAGGTTCTCTACACTGAGGGTGTATACATATCTTCTTCCTTCACCATATCAAGAGCCCATCTCACAATAAACTGTTGTTTTCTTCCCACTTTCAAGTCCCAAGGAGCCAATTACTGTGGCGTATTTAATCCATTTCCAACCTGTGCCATTCAAACATCTGAGTCACAATTCATTTTTTCCACACTGTCATGGAGTGACCAGGCAAAAAACAGTATATCCTCCCATGGATCTATATCAAATCCAGCACTTCTTCAAGTGCAAGTGACACACAACATTCTGTGTAAAAATCAGGATGATGTTCTTGCATCTGTGTGGACAGCAAAAAATCCACCGACAATAAACCAAAACCAAACAGCTCTATGAAGTTCACTACTATTTGCAACTCTACTGCATTTACAGGATGGATATTCAGGCAGCCTGGATAGCTGGGTTCAGGGGCAATTTCCATATTTCTCTTAGGGGTTAAAGTTTGTATATTAACTCAGAATCTGAGATGAGACCAACTGTTTTCCAAATTAGATTTTTCTTCTGTCAGCCTGCTTTCAGTCCTAGAACAAATAAACATTATATTTCGTTGCTTCCATTTTTTTTTCCCCTTGTATGGACAGCTCCTGTTTGCTACATTCAATTGCTTCTTTGTGGATTAATGCCCTTCAGCTCAGATCCTGGTTTCTCACTCCAACAACAGAAGCTCAAACCTTATCTGGTTAGACTCACCCACCCAAAACAGCTAACTGACAGCAAAAAGGCAGCAAATATAAATGTAAAATGTGACTAATAATCTGTTTCTAGAAGGTCCCTTTCCAAAAACTTTTAGGTAAGTAAAGCAAGTGAAGTACTGATGATTTCTTAAGAAGTTCTTCTTATATGGGTCACTGCCCATGAACTATTAGAATGTAACACATCCAATTTACTTTGAACGAGCCTTGGCAAACAGTCAGGAACACTCAAAAATCTTATGGAATGCCAGGGGCTCTTTTCCATTTCCTGTGTTTGGTACATTTCACACCTTCCAGAGGATGCTTATTTAAGCATAGGACACCACCTCCAATTGCTTTATCAGGAGCCAACCATTCAAAGACTGAAACTTTAGTCCTGGAATTCTGCAAACAACAAATTACATGCCAGGAATTCTTAATTAAATAATTTACTCAGCAACAGTGTTAACTTCAGCAAGTACACAAAACCACTAGAATCCAGACAGGAATTGTTTGCAACTCACCATGGTAACAGTGCACCAAGGCCAGCTATCAAAACTCAGCCCTTCCCACTAAATGCAGATTCTCTTACAGAAATAAAGAGAGCATCAACAACCCTTTCCACAGCCTCCTTTTAAGTCTAATACAGATTTCAGTACCATGTCTTGGAAATAACACATGGGTTGTTTGTGGTGTTTTGTTTGGTTTATTTTTTAAAACATTGAAGAGCTCTGTGCAGCCCCTCTCTAGACCAGGAACAGGCCAAGTCTGCTCCCATTATTGTCAATAGAAGCCTCACAATTGACTTCAAGGGGGAAGAGAATCAAGCCTTGTAGAGTGCAGTAGTATATTGTTAAGTACAATAATATTTGTTTCACCTTCACCCATCTTAACCCCTTAAAAGGTTTAAATTTATGGGCAACAGTGACTGCTTCTCTCACAGTGATTTTGCAAATGCGCAGCATTAATCTGTCACTTGATTTTCCACTCGAGCTGGTGCACACAATGAGGCAAAGAGCAGCAGAAAGGTATGTTGGTAATGACTCCCACTGATAAATCCATACATATTTTACATTGGAGTGTGACCCTTCCATAGATTAGGCTCTTGTTTTCCCACAAAGGGTGATTTGCATCTAGTTGGCTTCCTTCCAGATGGTGACTAGAAAGTGCACCATGGAGGTTTACACCAGACACCCTCACCATTGTAACAGCCTCATATGGCTTTTGGATTTATGACCAAATCATCCCATTAGTACACAGCTCTATTATAATACAACTGTAAATGTAATTACATGAGATAAAGGCTATCCTTCAGCAAGGACAGCTGCATAGCATTAGGACTTTATTCTTAACTGATTCAGCATATGCTTTTTAACTCACATTTTTTGAAATCAGAAACAAGAAAAATGTCTGTGTCACATCATAGTGAACTCTACACATCTGCTATGCATTTTTTCTGATGAGTCTTCTTGCTCTGAGTCCTCATGTGTCTTCCAGCTTTACCTTATACTTTTGATGTAATCATTTGTTACAAAAAACAGTTCTATGATATCCCACTTGTTTCTAATGTAACATCAAAGATAAAAGCAATACACAGGTTCAAGAATTGCATCCTTTTCTGCATCTATACAGACAATCTATACTTGCTGCAAGCTGTATGTTCAAAATGTATTGCAGTGATTTAGCTCACTTATGTTTGAAATAATACATCTATTAGTTCTCAGGTATGGTTTTTCGGCAGATAAGTCAACTAAAACCACTTCTCTGGTTTGCCAGGGAAATGGCTGAGAAATATTTGACTCTCTCCTGCCCCTAATCCATCTCTTCTGATGAGACTGAATAAAGCAACTTCTGTCTCCCTGTCCTCTCTCTCAGGTGTGCTCCGTGCTCCCAGGCAGTAGTGCTGCTGTGCTGCCTTGCCCTTCCATTCCCTCCACAAAAATTCCACACTGATCCTCCTGCTGCCTGTGCTCTCATACCATACACCTGTGCACTCACACAAGACCCATGAAGTTGATCCTGAACTTCTGTCAATGCAGGTGTTAGTTTATGCTCCTCATACAAATGGGCTCTTCCCTTTTGGTTGCTCATCAGTTCCTCAGGTCCCGAGCATCCCTAGTTCCTTTCTTCCCTGCTGGTGCTCACCAATGGATCTGACTCACCTAATAGATGCGTGATGTAATAGTTTTCTCTTTGCTAATATATTACTGCTCTGAAGCATCCTGTGCACATATATTTTACATGAAGATGGCCCCTCTGGGCCACTTCCCTGCTAGCCAGTGCCTGGCAGTTACATTCACACTAGATCACTCTGCAATCACTCACATTTAGAGCTCCCTCCTTACATCTGACAGTTCTTTAGAGAGGAATTTGCTAATTCTCAGATTCCAGGCACCCCTTTCAACAGAAATTACTCTGTGACTTAATTACAGAGAAATCAATTATAGGTGATCTGGAACATGTGCTCTTCCTGATCACTCTGTCCTGTTTCCTCAGTCTGGAAACACATCACTGTTTACTGGTTTTAGTGAGCAAGTCACTAAAGACCCCATTTTATTAAGCATCAGATTCATATTGGCTGGTGATCAGCTGAGTCTCACTCTAAGTTTTGGAACAGAGACATATTTAGTGCTGCACCACAGGCTCTCCTCAGGTTCCAGGTCCCACATGGTGGCTGCAGGTTCTGATCTTGTTAACAAGTAAAAATGTTAAGATTATTTGATTTTGAACATCTTTTGAGCAATGGTTCCAGGATCACTCATCCTCATGCATTTTTCCCCTGAACTCTAGATATTTCAAAAAGTCAGACTTTAAACAGTTTAATTCTGTTACTGGTGCAGTCATAAACCAGATTGAGGGTGTACAGTCTACAGTATTGCATAGCAAAGAAATAGCCTAAAATGATTAATTTTTCAGAGAAAAAATTTAAATATATTCAGGGTTAAAGCATAATCTTGATTTTTCTGCTTGTGTGAATGTAGCAGAGACACTTCCTAGCAGAACAGGGGTGTAAATGATGGGAAGGACTAACTTGATCACCCTGAAGTTTAGGACTTTTAACACATGTTAAAATATAAAATCAGCATCCATTCTGCCCATATATACACACATAGCAGTTGAAAAACACTCACAGCCTGTAATGTAAACATTTAGTTTAAAAGAGAAAAAACACCTTCAGACATCACACAGAAACAAAGAGCAAATGTATTTATCAGCACTGTAGGGAGCCAAAGAGGAGGAGTTGAACTAAGCCCAGTGAAGTGAAGTGAACTTTACTCCACTTTCCAGAAGAGCACAGAAAAATAAAGATCTCAACAGTATGTGCCAGCATAAACAAATATGAGAGGGTGGGGGAGAAGAGAATTCCTTATTCCTATTAAATCTGGCAACTGCACACCAGATGGCATTGCCAAGCATGGGTGGAAAACATAAACAGGATCATTAAGATTTCCTATAGGAATGACATTATACCATGTTCAGACCCCCATGTTTAGTTTCTGCAATGAAAAACAAAAAAAAGCCCAACAGATCTAATGATTAAAAAATAAGAATGCATGATGGGGAAAGAATTCTTCTTCAATCCTTCAGGCTATTAGTGGCAATTCTCAACTCAGATAATTGATTAAAACCAAAAAGACACTAGTTTAACAACTCTTTCTAATCCATTTAAAATATTCAAGAATGTCCTAGCTGGTCATATAACTCCCTCCTTGAATTTATCAAGATCCATTTTCAAAACCTGTGTTCTTCAGCTTTTTGCTCTACTTCAAAGTTAATTTCATAACCTCAGTTCTCCTGTTTACAAATTCAGTAGCTGTGCTGAACTAGCCATGAAAACATTGCATACAGCACAGAATCACAGCTCTGTCATCCTTACTAATGGATTAGTTTAAGAGCATTTAATAGCACAGAATAGTGGAAATCTCTAAACTTTGTTATCATTCTCTTCAAATTAACAAGAGGCATTTCATTACTATCAAAACTTCACACACAGCTTCCAAACACAAGGTGACAGGACTATAAATGTTATCTGGAAAAGTGCTCTAAAAAGGGACCTCAGAAAGTACAAGATGTTATATAGAAAATATGTGAAAGAGTTAAACAAAACTCCCCCCAAGAAACTCCCCCACTCACCAAGAACCTCACTGGTTGCCTTTTTCAGACATCAGTCTAATCCAAATAACCCCAAACTTGCCTATTATGTCTTCTCCACTAAGCCAACCAGACACATCTATCAGCCTCATTTCTTCCCCTGAAGAGGTCAGTTTTATCTTAGTTTTTCATCCTCATTGTTTTATGCTAGCTTTAGCCTCAGCTGTAATGCTGCTTCTCATTTCCTGACAGAAAATTAGGTTCTCAGTGCAGATCCCAAGTCCTATCTTCTCTCTTTCCTGCCAAAAATAACTTTTTTCAGTAAGCTCACTGGAATCATCACAGTGCTCAGATTTAGAAAGGCTGTTTTCATAACCTGTTTAAACAATATATTTGATGGTGTCCCATGTGCAGCTGGTCTGCACCAAACCAGAAATACTCACACAATCTTTGTTAAGCTACAATTTCCACAGTTAGGAAACTAAATTCTATGCAATCCACATTTCCTTCAAAGCCCTTTCCCATCTCAAGAGCTTAACAAATACCATCCTACTCAACTATACTTAGAAGACAAGATTTGCCTTGAAAGTAGAATGTAGTCTGCAAAGTCTTTATTCTTCTTGAAACAAATTTGAAAGAACTAAATTTATTTTTGGTTCCATCACTGCATTTATGGTTAATCCAAAGGTGTATTTCCTCACCTGCAAGGGAACAAATCAGAAAAACATAATTCAATGCCATTGAGCAGCACATTTCTGAGGTGAACTAACACGGAAACTGTCTCCAGAAATATTAAATGGCTAAAAAACTCCACTTCATATTCAATATAAATATCAAGTGCCTCATGTCAGGACCCTGCTAATAAATGCTGACATACCGAGTTAAGATTAAGACAGAATTTCAGGTTGTTATATGCAAATACCATTGCAAAAGGTATTGGAGATTTCCTCCAGCAATCTCTGAGCTAATATCATATATACCTTTCACCACTACATGTTACTCATCCAAGAGAAACCCTAAATGTGCTCCAATCCTCCTATACCAATTAATTTCTTAGCAAGAGATTAATTACATGTTACAGAGATTGTTACAAACCTATACTATATCATGCACCTAATGCTCTTGAGCAATGTCCCTCAAAAATGTAAAGTCAATTTGTAAATGAGAGGCATTTGTTTACCCTGGGCTGTTATACTGGAAGTTATTTCAGATACTGGATGGTTTGGGGAGTTACTACTCTTTCAGAAAAACACAATTAAAAGCTTTGGGCTCACAGCAGGTGTTAGTGCTTGTTTTTACAATACAGTCAAGGTTTCTGTTCCTCAGTTGATGGTTCTTCCATTTGTACTTCAAAGATTCTTCACAAAACCTGCTGCCTGATAACTGATGTTGGCAGTGCAAGTATCAAGGTCACACAGCAATATCCATCAGTTCTACATGTCTCTCTTTCTTCCCCCCTCTGAGACTGGAACTACAAAAGCTCTTCCTGCATATGCAGCATGGCTCTGTATCTTGCAGAGAAGTTTGCAGAGCCTAAAACTTGGTTTAGTTTCAATAACTTTCAATCACATCTGACCACTTAAGATTGCTAC
>WEIV01006699.1:143954-165920 GCA_013390005.1 Calyptomena viridis
AACTAATACATCCTTTCCTCTTCTGACTGCTCCTTCTGCTGACCATTTCTCTTGCAAACACCCCAAGTCAGTTCTGCTTTTCAGCTTTTACTCCTTCACAGGGATTTGAGAAAGAAACAAAGAGAAAACTGCCCCTAGAACATTGTAATGCAAATTCTTTTTTAGCTTACTTAAGTGTTAGGATACTGTCAGGTGTTTTATCTCAATTTTGTTACCTATGAGAAAATTCACTGCAAGTGTCTTTCACTGACAGGTATATTCATAATCTTGGATTTTTGCAACAGCCCAGCCATAAACAATTAAACCATTTCATTCAAATGTACAACTCCTATTCCTGCTCCAGTTTTACTGAGAACCCTCCTGCAATTCCTTCCTGTGCAGTTTACACACAGGCCTGCATGCAAACAGAGCAAAACAATCTGTCATTTACTGGGACTGTATGGATTATGGGGTGTTCAGACTTGTCTCAGCTAAGTTTAGATTTTAAAGACTGAAAACTTCCTAAATTTCCAATCACATATTCCCATATATTCTGTTCACACTTTTCATTACTCATGATTCTTACAGACACTTCTGTCCTCACCCTGCTTCTCTCCTGGATTCATTTTTATCTATAAACCTTTTTATGACTATTAATTTACCTCTCTTTTTATTCTAAGACCCTTCAGCTTCTTCTCTAACATCTCCCAATTTACTGTTATCCATAATCTGGTTTTTTCTTCTCTTTTCTACATCTTCTTCAACTATGCAACTGAATGTATGCACCTACATTCTTTCAACTGTCAAGTGCAATGATTCAATATATAATTTTAGGACACAATTTTAATATATTAAAAATATATAAAATATATAACTTTTAACCTTAAAATTATGTCTGTTTTTACAGCTCTGATAGAGCAAGACATGTACAATGAAGAAGTTAGTCCGTCAGGAAGGCTTAATGCTGCTGTATCAAATAACAGCTCATATTTCCTGAAAAGNATAACTTGTAACCTTAAAATTATGTCTGTTTTTACAGCTCTTATAGAGCAAGACATATACAATAAAGAAGTTAGTCTGTCAGGAAGGCTTATGCTGCTGTATCAAATAACAGCTCATATTTCCTGAAAAGCTCTTCCACAGCCTACAAAACTCTGTTTTGCTTAATTTATTATGAATTATTCCTGAATAAGCACCCCCAAAGATTGGAGGGCCTATAAAGAGAAGTAACTTACATATTCTTCTACATTAGCAGCCTAGTCTTAAATGTATTTTACCTTAATACTTCTGCTTTTAGGCTTTATCTAATTCTCCCCAATCTCCAAATGGTAGAATATTACCAAATTTCTTCTCAGCAATGCTGCATAAAGCATAAAAATTATTTATTGTGCTACTTTCCAGGGAAGCCAATACAATAGACAATGCTTAGGACTAGGTAGGATGTATTGTAGTTATCACATATATGACCACTTAAAAGTTTATATACACCAAATGGAACAGACACTAATCTCAAACATTCCAGTATAAAATCTTTGCAAGCAATAGCTTGTGTTTTTCTGATATTTTTCTGCTTTAAGTTTATTTCACACTTGTTGTAGCAGAAAGAGAAAGTGGAATCTGGCCCAGGGACTACATCCAATAAATCCTTTCCTTTATTAGTAGAAACATTGTTATTCACAATACAACATATGTTCCTCTAATTACGTTTTTGAGCAAAAGTATTAATGACATTTTGGCCATATGTCTACTTATCCTTTCCAAAGTAAGTTTTCTTTTGACACATTTGCGTTACATAGTGTTCAGGAACTTCAGTTAAGTTTGGGATGTTTGCAGTAAGATAGAAGCCAAATGCAGACCCATCCAATGATTTTGAGTAGTGCTCAATTATTGAAAAGCACCTTTATGAACATTCCAACACAATGTACAGTTTTGAAGAATCTATTTTCTAATGGTGCACCTTTATCAGGACAGCTTCTGACTTTGAACAGTGTGGGTTGGATTTGAATGTGATCAATCGTGTCAGTTTCCTTAAACAATCTCTCAATTTTCTGCTACAGGCAAGCCCTTGAATTACCTTCCTCTTTAAAGCAGAATGTCTCTCAATTCCCTTTGAAAGCCAGACTTGTGTCCTGCTGCCAGGCTGAGTGAGTGAGGAGGCTCATGGAGACTATCACAGGCTTTGTGTCGCGGGAGGTTACGTTCACACTCTCTGTCCTTTTAAACCAAAGAGAGCTGGAAGGATGGAGGTGTGCTGACCTCCAGGAGGCAAAACAACTTCCAGTGTTTGAACCTACCTTTCTGAAGCTCTCACTGACTGCTGTCCTTGTGTTCCAGTACAGTTCTTACAACATCCCAGAATACACGTTAAAATGGAGTCAGCAGCCTCTACAAATGAAGATACCATCAGGTACATTTCTTTTGTTTGCTTAGAATCTATGCTGGGGTAGGAAGGAAAAGCAGAATTCAGCATTCCTTATCACACATGGGCCTGACTTCATTTTCCTAATATCAGTTATATTCGTGTCTTTCTTCCCTCAGCAATTTTTTCAAAGCCACAAATGTAAATGATGCTAATGGTAAGTTTGCTTTGGGAGGCCATACTGTAAATTGCTCAAGATGAGAAGAACTACACCAAATCTACAGGTGTATTAAAGAAGAAATTAAATACTGAATTCATACATTTCAGTTTGGTAAAGCTTAAATATATGAATTTTGATATCTGTGAACATTAAGTTGAATGCCTTGGGCTGTTAGTAGGAAGTTATACTTGCAGACTAAATCTGTTTTAGGACTAAGAGGGCAACAAAGTGGCCACATGTCAGTAAATCCATACCTTAAGCATGTTGGATTTTGAGAAATTAAAAGAAAAGCAAGCTAAACTTTTTTCTGTGCTCAGCATAAAAATCCTCAAGAAAATGAGAATACAAGAATTTAAATCTTTCCTTGTTAAAGTATTACAGCATACCATCCAATATTTCCTTGAAATAATAACAGTTGCTACTCAGGATACTCCTTCAGAACTATAAGTATAAAAGAGACATTTCTCCAGGCAATCACAGAAAATGCTTTCCTGATTTAAAAATGAAAATGGTTTTGTTAGCATTTTTGCCAAGTGGAATATCTGAAGAGAGTTATAAAACAACCACACGAATTAGAAAATACTATTTTTCAGCTCACAACTCATGCTGTAAAATCAAACTTACAGGCAAAATGATAATTAAAAGCAAAAAATATATATCTATATTCTTGAGAAGCTGAACCTCATCCAAGGGAGCACAATGAGGATTCCTGCATTTCCAAGCTTTTTATTCTTTATGTGTAAGGTCAAATTGGTAGACATGCTTCTGGAATCAGAAATAAACTTGTGTAATTCCTTTCAAAGTTAATCAGTGCTGCCCTAAAATTAAATAAAGGTATTGCCTAAAGGCAACTCAAGGTTGATGCTCCTAACGGTTCAAACAGCAGCTCTTTCATCATTCCTCATATGGAGAACAAAATAAATTTAAAAAAAATTTACTTTATTCACGTCTCCTATTTGCTGTTCCTATCTCCTTACAGGACTTACCCTAAAATTCTGACTCAGCCATTAACTTGAGAGACAGTAGGATCAAGCCCTGAAAGAATAAAAACACTCAGTGAACACAAAGAAACTATGTATAAATCTAAAATTAAAATTTCTGTAATATATTGTTGCTTAACGCATTTGAAACAATAAAATTTTGCTGCTGAAATCCCAGAAATGCAACTGCAGTATTAACTAGACAACTATACCAATGACAAAGAATGAAGACAATTATATAGTTTCAATACAATTCACAAAGCTCACTCCAGTAACTTATTTTCATCACAAATCCTGAAAATGTAGAAGCAAATGAATGAAACTCATCCAGTCCTGTAAACTGATGCTGACATGTAAATTCAGATAACACAAATGAGCACATCTGTCAGAGTTTTTCCCACATACTGGATAAAATGGAAATATTAAAACCTCCGACCTCCTAACTAGTGCAGGGAGTTTTATTCCCTGAAGCAATGCTGCCATCTTGCGAGGGAAAGGCTTAAGTCAACGTTTTCATTCAATAGATTTATCCTAAGTGACTGGAAATCTATGAGACATAGGGGTAAGGAATCAACTCAACATTGCAGTGATAAATTCAAAACTAAGGGAACTTGCATTTCAGGTGAGAATAAAAGCAAAGGAAGCACAGGCAGTCCATGCTACAAGTTGGCCAATTCCACTTTGCTGCTGGATTGGAAAATCCAAGCATTTTAAAAAAGTGCACTTTGCACAGCCAGATATTACATCCATCCATCCACCCTTGACATTAGGGACTAAGACATAGAGTGAAGTTAAAGGGAACAGAGTCTTTTCTTAAGTCATTGACAATAAATAGCAGGCCACTGTTATTCTTGCTCTAATTCTCTAAATCTCCATATTGTAATTCTCTATATTCTCATTCTAATGCACACACACA
This sequence comes from Calyptomena viridis, assembly GCA_013390005.1. Lineage (NCBI taxonomy): Eukaryota > Metazoa > Chordata > Aves > Passeriformes > Eurylaimidae > Calyptomena > Calyptomena viridis. The sequence continues at coordinate 148,409 of WEIV01006699.1, forward strand.
AGATTTCAAGACTAGAATTACAACCATTTACAATTGGATTAAATTTAATAGCATGGGCTAAAGAAACACCAGCTGCTGTTAAACCTAGAGGGAAATTTTCCAACAATGCTTTTACAGCTGAAAATGTCACTTCAACTGTTGCACACCCTCAGCAGGAATCTGTTTAAAAAAAAAAAAAAGTAGTTTTAATAGGATCAAAACATTCTGATTTCACCTTTGTGAATTGAATATTTTAATCTTCTGTTTCCATGTTTATAATGGGCAATGCAGAAAATTAAATTTTGTCATTTTATTACAGTAACAAGGAAATTTATGGTATATGACTATATGCCATAGAGTCCACATATACATTCAGCTTTCATCTGGGAATATTGAAAAATCTTCTAAAATTAATTTTACTAGCATGCCTAAAGATTTCCTGTTGCCAGAAAAAAAATCACCTGCTCTCTCTGCCTGCAAAATCCATGTCTGGGCAAACCCCCCACATCAGAATCAGCTTCAGGCTATTTGGGTTTAGACTGTAGCTATAGACAGTGGCCTCTCCCAACATGCCAACTTGTTATATTACAAGGAGTTATTAAAAATAATTCTTTGCAGGTGTTACTAAAATGAATCTGTTACTTTGCAGTTGAAGCAACTGGTGAGTAGACAGAGGACTGTTGGGGTCCATCATTGCTGCATACTGTTAGATTTTATTCCTGCTCTGTCACAGTCTATGACAGCTCTGGGTCTGCATTTATTCCTTTGAAAACCAGTGTAAACCACCATGGTGCTCTGTGTGTTTGAGTGACACAGCTACTTACACAAATGTAACGTGTTCTGGTATCTCTGAAGGACAGGACCAGAGCCTCAATTATCAGACATTTTGGCACTTACTACCTGAAAACTAGGTGTAACATTTATTAGTTTGCATCACCACCCCAGCATGTATCATGTGAGCCAAAAACACCTTTTCCTACTTCCTTGCTCCTACAGAAGGACATGCAGAGGAGAGGAAATTCTTCCCTAGGCCTCCCAAAGAAGAGTTCTTTGTTGGGAAACAGTAAACCAGAAAATCTGGGCCTATATAATTAGAAATTGCTTTTGTTGTTTGAATTACCAGCAAGATCTGCTCTTAGTAATTACTCAGAGGTACACTGAATGAAGAGACATTCTACCCACTTCTCTGTAAAACACATGGCCTTCTGTTCACAACAATGCCCCTGAATATTTTTTAATTCAATATACTTAAGGAGTCTGGAGTCTCTAAACTCTGTACTCAGTTACTTATTTAATCTGCAAGCACTGCCTAAAACAAACTGTTTTAGGAGAGATTGGAATATGTTTTATTTCTCCTCCATCTGCAAAGCTGATGTGGATTTGGGGGTAACAGTGCTCTATTTCACCATGTTAATTCTTATAAATATGCTTCAAAATGCTTCAGAAATCCAAAAATGTTTCTGGCCTAAGAAAAAAGCAGGTAAGGGGAGGGAGAAGGGATGAGCTTACCACATTTAGAAACAAAACCTGCTCATTATATTTCCTGATACTGGTTACCCAGCTGACAAATTGAGATTTTTCTTCTTTCTTGGAGCCTGACAACACTTAAAAAACAGGCTCAGGAGATATATGTATTTTACTTGGAAAGCAAGCTGACATTGCCAGCATTGAAAAGCCCCTGTAAAGTTACAGGGTTTTGGTTTTAATTTGTTTTATCTCTATATCTCACCTCAGAATGTTAGTCTGCCCCCATATATTTTTCCTCTCCTACACACCTAAACTTACTTTGGTGTCTTGAACCTACTAAAAAAATCAGATGCATTAGAGCTGTGGAATACAGACAACATGTTTTGCTAGGGTGAGATTTTTTATGAAGTGTAAGATTTGTGTTACACTACACAAAGTCACAGAGTAGTCTAGATTAATTAGCCTTCTGCTGAGAACTCCTTCTTTAGAAGTGGTCAGGATCTGCAGAAGCCCTTCAAAGGAAGGTATAGTTGCAGTAGGAACTTAGTAATGGAAGCTAGCAAATGAGGAGGAATTTAAGAAATGATTTAACACATAGGATTTGTCATGTCTGATTTTTTGCAGATTTTCTGTTGATACACAAGGACACATTAAAAAAAAACAAAACAACCTCTTATGGTACAGTCCAAGCCAAGAATGTCAGTGCCTCATTACCTTTATATCAGTTTTACAACAGTCCAAGTTGTGGCTCCTGGTATGTATTCACTGTTCTTCCTTCAAAATATGAAAAGCTGTAAAACTCATCTAACTGAACAAGAACATCTCCAAAGTCAGAAAATGCACAGTGGGGGACTCAGTGACAAGAGTCTGGGGGATCCTGTGCCCCCATCCTGCCCCTGCAGCCCTGGATTCCTGCCAGCCCCACACTGCAGCCTCCTAGAAGGGCCAGGAACAGCTCTGGCAACCTGGATAACCGAAACTCTGCTGCAAACAATCCCAGAAGTTAGGGCACCACAACAAGAAGTAAGAGGTCTGAATCCCTGAGCTTCTCTGAGCTGACTTGAGCTTCCTATACGAGTTCTTATGGCAGAACCATCTTTTCTTGGCAAGCAGGGAACATTCACAACTGTATTTGAACTGTGAAGGGGCCAAAAAGACTAAGCTACCTCCAGTGTTACAAAATCCTACTCCTATGATGTTTTTTTCTTCCAAGTCTCTTTCTTCTTTTGAAGAAGTGTCAGTCACAGCTACATGTTCATGAGAGAGATCTACAAAAGTATCTACAGGCTGAGTTCAGCCAAATGTCCAACATTCTGCAATGAGCCGATTATCATGAGCATCTGCATTCACCATGAATATTCAGATTTTAACTGGCTGGGGTTTATTCTACCTGGACTTCATTATGCAAAACCTCTGTGAGCAAATAAAAGATCACTTCCTAAAACTGGAGGAATTCTTACCACAAAACTGTTTAGCAAGAGAACATTTCTAACAATTCTCCAGTAACCTAACTCAACAATTTAAAATCTCCAGATAACTTAAGATGTAGCTCCCTGCTCAGCCAAACCCATGACTAAATATGACACTTCTTGTTCCAACAGATTCACAGAGTACATCTTGAGAATACTGTAGTAAGAACTTTCTATACATCTATTATCTGATGTATTACACATGCTGAAACTATTTTTGGCCATTTATAAGAGTGTGGTAAGGAATGCAGAATTCTAAGCAGAACCTCCATGACAGTTTCTGAAAAGAAATTGTTTCCTGAATCAACAGCTAAGAATTCTGACCTATTCAGGGTATAGTTGGTCCTCTCTCAAAAAATTAATTGAAAATACTAAGTGCTTCACCTTGCAGGTACAGTTTAATGTACTGCAAACATTAAGTAAAGAATGACTTCTTACCTCAACTGAGGTTTTAAAAGAGATATTTTCCTTGATAATGTCCACAATTGTCAATGCTACACACAACCAATATCACTGCTTAAAAGAACATTATCTGCCCAAAAAGAGATTTAAGAAAAATGACATACATTAAAGAAAAAGTTTTAAAAAGACAATGTTTTTGACCACTAGGTTGCTCAAAACCATCAATTACTAGAATAACTGATCTTCACTTGCACTATTCTCCACATTTTGTTAATTTTTATAATACTCTCAAGTCAGTCCCACTAGAGTTAGATGAAAACACCTAAGTGATTTCATGCTGAAGAAACCGTCTGAACAGTCCTCAGTGTTAAACTCAGATCCCATCCCGAGTGTTCCCTTCAAAGTGCTACCAAATTTATTGGAAAGGCTCTATAAAAAAATAAGGGATAAAAAAGCAGTTCTTTCCATAAGGCTGGAGCACCAAGCTTTTGAGTAATAGCTTAATGTCTACTTACAAAAATGGAGGAATAAATTCTTAAAGTTATTAAACTTATTACAGGAATAACTAAACATCCAAATTCCAGTATGTTAAGAGTTAACTGAAAAAGGAAGAATTTCTGCTCTGAGAATGTTACAACATAACAAACAAAACATATTCTCTACATAAGAGCTATAACAAAAGCAGATCAAAATCAGCAAGCAGAGAAGTTACACAGTAGAAGTGTAGACATGTAAGAATGACAGTACCTCTTCTGCACTGTGCTAGTAACTATCCCAGACTAAAAAACCTTCTCTTGCCTTCTCTGTTTCTTGCATGTTGGCTTCACCTTGTCTAATTACTGCCATCGGTGTTTAACCAAATCTGTTTATGCTTATTTGCTTAACAAATTTCACTTTCACTGTTGTCACTGTTGAAGGAGTTTAACCCCAGTCAGTCTGGCCTTGCTAGTTCAGGTAGCCTTACCCATTTTAAATAACAAAAGGCTTATCATGTATCTGTTTAGGAAAAAAAAAATCTAGTTTACTTGAGGCAGCAAGTTTGTAATAAACAATCACTTCAGAAGCTTGTATTTTGGCCATGGTGACTGTGCTATCCCAGGTATTTCATGTTCCTTCTACATGCTGCACACACAGCAGCAATAGCTTAAGGAACAGGTGACTTGCCTCAGTCCTGTGAATGCAACAGGCACACGAAATCTGACTGAGATCACAAAAGCAGAGCTATGAAACTGCACTCCCCATTGGTCCAGTCTCTGGATCCCTCTGATTTCTCTGATAAGCATATGACTGCTCTTTCCACCTATTCCCAACATCTGAGAAAGCACAAGATTTTCCTTTCATCAGCAACACTGAATCTGATATCTGCATAAACAGGAATCTGAACTTATTGTATTTCACACATTGAACAAAGTGCATTTAATACTTTATCCTTTTTTGAATATTTATTTGCACTTTCAAACCCAGTAGAAGTGAGTCTAGAAAACACAAGTGCCTTATTATCTCAATAACAAGGTTTTTCAGCCAGTGAAAAGTAAAGGACCTTGAGTATTTCACTAAGCCCTAGACAAGCAAAGTTTAAAAGAAGAGCGGCTTACCCCTGTTCTGTTGGAACTATTCCTTAAATATTTAAAAATGCTGTACCTGAAATTTAGAAAAGAATATATGGGTGCTGCAAATTGCTAGGTGAAGGAGAAGGATCATGTTCCCTCCATATACATGAAATACTGAATTCCAAATTAATATAGAGCTCTATAGAAAATATACAAGCAGCACTAAATAAGAGCCTTATTTAAACAACTGAATTGTTTAAATCAAAACTCAGTATGATTTTTTTTGATATAAAATAAACTAATTTGCCATAAAATTTAAAGATTAACAAGACAAGTAAAATATTTTTCATAACACTTCTGTTATTTTTGGACTAGGGTGAATTTTATTTTTTTAATAGCAAGAACCACAGCATTTCTTTACCTTTCTGCCTCTCTTATTCTCCTTTCCCAACACTACTAACTACACAGAAACACAGACTTGCTAGCTGTTCCTTGAAAATTTCTAGACATTTTTAAAATGTCTAAACATAACCTGGAGTAAGTTATTGTAGGACTTCAAAGACACCCAAGATGAACATGTCATGGTACCAAGGACACTTCCTACAGTATCATAACAGAACAGCATAAAGGTTTTTCTATAATGCTGACAAAATCCTTCCCTATTTAGCTGATCTTTCTTTCCAATTACAGAACTTAACATTAACATTGAAACACGGTGGCTGATCTTCAGTTATTCAGCAAAGAACCTAATTAAACCATTCCCATCTCAGCAATTACAAAAAAGCATAGTCTAATAACACATCTGAACTGGCTGATGTTGGAGAATGGAGCATAGAGGTCCCTGGATGTTATTGTGCAGTAGGCTTAGGGAGAACACTCCCTGATTTACCTTACTCAGGTCTTTATTCCCCTCTGCTAGAGGTGTCATAATTCCAATATAAGGGCACACTTCTTTACAACCCACTCACTACATTCTATAGACTGAAATAAATCAGCCCTAACAACTGCGAGTGAATCCATGTAAATACATTCCTTTTAGTTTGCTCAGCAGTGGAACAACAAAGATGTTTCAGTCTTATTAAGTTCCTGGTGGGTTTTTTTTCCACCCTATTTTCTGGCACTGGATTCATGTCTGGAGTTCTGGAAAACGCAGCATCTGAATCACCTTCCACTGTAAAAAAACAAGATTAATTAAGCAGTACCTGAACACAGTTTACCTCATTAAATATCTGCAACTTGGTGAACTCACGATTTGCCCTTTGCTGTGAAAATACTACACCTGCAGGAAGATGTTTAGTGAATCCAAATGTTTACACACCTTCAGAAAATACGTGAAAATGTCATCAGTAGCTTCTAGTGAGGAAAGTACTCACTTATTATCATCACTTGTTCTAATTCTGCAAGGCAAACTGAGGTCTAGTCACTGTTTGAGTCAGCCTGCAGTTATTTCCCTACTTAATGAAGAGGTGGCTAAGGCTGAAGAGCTGAGAAAGGTCTCTGTTTGCATTCCACACTCTTGAGGAAATTCTGTTCCCCATCTCACTATCATACTGGAGTGAGAAAGCTGACTCTCTTCACCACAGGGTTCTTTGTTCAAAACCCCTGAGAAAACTGTAAAATACCTCTACAGCAGAAGGGAAGAGAGATGGCAGGTGGGTTGTGGGGTGGAGAAATGGATTCAACTTCTGCTTGTCTGTTAAAGTTTTTTTTTGTCTATTAAAGTTTACTGAGCACTATCACCAAAAACAGTTTGTGGATTTAAAAAGCTCTAGTCTATGATCAAAACTACTACATACTGCTCCAGTTTCCAAAGTTCTGTGACAAGCTCCCTTATCCCAGGGGCTTCCTTCACTGAATTCAAGGCCTGAGCTTTAGGTTTTCATTTCCAGTTCTGCTCGACTGGATGACAAAAGAGACACTGTGCTGCCGTACAGCTGTTTATTCCAGTGGCACTGCCTACCAGTAAACAACCAACAGAGACAGCCTTATGCAATTTCCTGCTCTCCCCAAACCTCACTCTAATTCCACCACCAAAACAGCTCCCAGCAGAGTCACGAAAATCCTGTTTGCAGCGTGTCTCCCACCTGGAGCTGCCTGTGGGATTTGGTTCGTTAGGTTCAGTTTTCTCAGCAACGAGAGTATTGTGAGAAAGAAAGGAGGCACAGATGGCTTTGTTCACTTAACATTAATGTTTTTATAACAGTATTTTTTATCAAAAGCTTTCTTAATTATCACTGTCTTCTGCAGTATCAGGAGGTAGCTTTATCGTTTTTGCCTTCTGTCCTATAAAAGCACATGGGAAAATGTTTTGGATCTTTCCAGAATGTCTTTGGATACAGAAACAAAACAAAAAAGGAGCTGGACAGTATCATGCTTGTTCTTTTACAGATGTTTATTCATTTTATGATCAGCATCATGGCTATCCATGCATCCCTCCCATGCACACAAATTCTCTTTTATTTTGTAGAGATTAGATTTAATTTTCCCTTCTCCCTTTGTTTCTTCCTATGTTCCAAACCTTTTGGATTTGCCTTTCACTTTGCCATGTCCTTCTCTGGGCAGTTTTTTGTCACTGCATTAACCTTCAAATTTACATAAAGCCAGCATGTTTATTTCCTTCTTTCAGGTTTAACTGGCAGAGCTTAGGAAAAGAGAGAAGTCCTGAAATTAATGTGAAAAACATCTAGTACATACAGTATATATATGTATATATACTATATTACACATATACCTTACAAAATGTGAAGTGTCAGGAATTGCATCGTGCATGGTAAAGTCTAAGGTTCCCATGCACTTATGCCATGCTGTTCCCACACTTGGAAGTTCCCATATTCTTTTCACATGCTTTCTGATGACATAATGATCACTAAGCACAAGGAAACATTTCTAATACACTGTTAGAGCATTTAAAATAAACACTATTAAAATAAAAACAGTCTCTCTGCAGGCCCAAAGATATGTTAAATCTGTTCACATCAACCCTCTTAGTGAAGTGATAGAGAAAGGCCTAACTGTGCTCTCAAGAAAATTTCATTTAAAAAAATCAGCAACTTAAGGTTAAGACATGCTATAAATTCAAAGAAAGGACATCAAGCCACAGCTAACATTCGTCATAAGGATTCTAACACCTTACCTTCTTCTAATGTACACATACATCTAGTTTACAGTAGAAGACATTGCCTGAGTTACTCTCAGTTTTGAAAACCAGAAATTTCCTTCTTTGGGTTCAAAATACCTGCACTCATCAATACCCTAATTCTCTCAGGACTGGCATACTTGATACAAAACTGTGACAGATTATGTTTGCTAAGTAGAAATACATAATGCTAGTAAGCAAAAGCACTTCCCTCCTAAAAACATAAGAAAGCACATAATGGGTAATGAAATATAAGTATAGAGATCAAAATCATAAATCTCAGCTATTTCCAAGATTCAAGGCTGCAGCAACACTCAGATACTGTATAAGAACATGAGATGTTCAATGTAAGTTACAGCGTCCTGAAATGTACCCAAGCAAATAGTAATGGGAACAACAGGACCAAACGTGACAATATATTCAAAATCAAACTTCTGACACCTCACCTTCATACAGATGAACTGAGCCCTGCAGAACAAAGTTCCTTGTTCTTTTACTTCCTATCTGGCTCTTTAGTTCTGCCTGTGAATGTCCCTCAGGTGTTATGGTTTTAACAAGATTTCTTCATTCTGCATATTAGTACCAAACTAACTCTGTGATTGAAACAACATCTTACCTAATTACTGTTTTACAACACAACACTGCCTAGAAAAAAGTCATTAAGCAATCCAAGTGCACTGACTGGCATCATTCTCCATCACATGATGGATTTTAAATAGCCAGTGTAGCGTTAGGAACTAGTAATTACTCTGAAATTTCCATAAATAATCCCTTTCATTGGAGATTTTTAAAAATTGCATGTCCTCTTTAATTGTTACTCCTTTCAGTTTTTCCCCTTCCTCAATGAATAAGAAAATCAGCTAGTTACTTCATCCTAAGGTAAAGGCATGATTTAAGAAGCCAAAGGACCAGAATCAAGCCAGCAGTGAGGCTTTGAGAATTGTTTCCTATACCATGAGTTTGTTTCCAAAAATTAAATCAAAAAAGCATCCTCAAAACACCTTTTCATGAATATTATTTTTATTCATTTAGCATAGAAATTCTTGGTTTCATGATCTGTTTACTAAAAGCTGCCCTTTCAATTTTCAAAAGAGGCACTATAAAATAGCTATTACAGTTGAGGAAGGTACAACAGGACCCCTCAAAGATCCTGCTAAATCTAGTGTGGCTGTATGGAAATGTGGCAATCAAAGAGGATAAGAGGATAATAGTCCTTGTATGTAACTGCAGGCAATAACTACCATCCCAAGGCTGCCAAGAACATGAATGTTATTATGAGGCAGTTAAAGCTTCATTAACCTTTTCATGCCTGAAACATGTACACTACATTAGTGCCATCCTGAATAAATTGAAAGACATGAAAATAACGTGAGAATACAGATTAACAAAAGACAGGCCACTATAGTTTCAGCCTGTCTCTGAAGGAAGAGGCTGAAGGAGTAGCCATAAAATAAGGAGGAACAGACTGAAGAATGGTCGAGGTATTAGCAAAACATCTGCAGTTAGAGAAGTATGTTATAGTCAGGCTTTTATTTTTCCTAGAATTCAGATGTCAGAACATATAAAGAAACTAAAAGACAAATATGACTGACTTGATGATCTTTGTTTCTAACTTCTTGGGCAGTACTGACAATAATCCTCTGATGATCTGAGTTTCCACTTTCCCCACTTCAGAAACTCTCCAAGACTTAAAAAATCTGTCATACAACTCATATCTGGGATGCAGAGCAGGATGGGGGATTTATTGTATATGCAAGTTTCTTTGTATGTAGATGTAAACCTAGAATATCAGAAAGTTTATGGATGTTTTTGGCTGACTCTACACCATTCCCACCAGCAAGTCTGGAATTTGGTTTCCAGTATTTCCATTACTGGTGGTATCAAACTCATGGTTCTATATGCCTGATAGTATTTAAAATTGGTTTGGGCTCCTTAATATAAATCTTTTGTTACCATAAGGAACACAAAACCAGCCTATATGCAAAGGCACAGGACATGAAAGGCACACATTTCCAGCACAAGGATGGGCATAAATTAATTCCATACATAAACACTGGGTGAATATTCCAGTACCCAGCCTATCATTGCATCTAGGAGCCTGACATCAGCACCCTTGTGATTCATGCACCCCTGCATTCCATGGATGCATCCCACATTACTAACCAGCCAAACAAAAAAACTCAGTAAGCCCTCTCCTTTTAACATCAGTGTATAAAAGAACCTCTGTTGAAGAGTTAAGTCCAGTGAAAGGATTTGGATTCAGTCCAAACTATTTGGAATTTGTCTACCTATCTGGACACCTCTGCAAGACCTGCTTACATCTAACAGGCCCAATTAACAGGCCTGGTTTAAATCACAGGTGAGAGGCAAATGGGTTTGCATCTAACTTACAACAGCTGGCACAACTCACTGCAAAGAAGTAACAGTACAAAAAAGAATTTACTTCCCATACTAACAGCAAATAGAAGATTCAAATTAGCATAAATGTCTGCAGCCAAGCCTTCTAATCAAAATTTTGAGGAAACAACTGCTCTCCAGACACATCTATTCACAAGGGCAACGATGACAAGCAAGGACAGTAGTTACAATTTTTTAATTATTTTTTCCCATGTTAATTCAGTTCAATCAGCAGGTAAATTCCAAACATTTAAAAGCCCATTAAAAAGAATTAAAATCAAGATATATGTGACCAAAATTATTGCATTTAGAAACTACATTCTTTCTTAGACTCTCACCACCAGTGCTTTGCCTTACTATTTCACCCAGAAGAGAGACTCCCAGTTCTACAGGATCACTTTATCAGTGCAGACCCCACACTCTGACAACTACTCACAGTCAGGTCTGAATACAAACCACAACAGTCAGGAGCCAGCAGCAATTCCTTATATATGACCCAAGCAAGACAGGAGACAACTCGCTGGGAGATTTCAAAGGGCATTTTACCAACGTCAGGATACTCTGTACACAAATCCCTGCCCTGGCTGACTCACACTGTGTCCACACTGACATTCCCTGCATTTGTCCTGTGACAGCATTCCCTCTGCCAGAGCTCCAATGCTGGCAGCTGCTTTAGACTGGCAGCTGACATTTTAAATGCTATGTAAGACCTCTGGCAGCTCCCCTTGCTGCTGCCAAAGGTAAAGCTACATTAATTAATGCAAGAAAGAGCTCAGCAACCCCCACAACAGAGTCAGCCTGAAAGCCCAAGAAAGCTGCAGATGGTCAGGAGACAGCCTATTGCAAAAGAGGCCAGGGTTGAGCTCAGAGAACCACAGAGCCAGCAGCAGGTTTTAGACCAAGCCTCCCACCAGTTCTGCATCTACAGCCTAAAAGCTGATTTTGAAAGGTCTCAGCACAGGCCACTCCGAGCCGCTGCCACTGTGGGGACACAGTACTTGCTGTGCTGTGCAAACTGCACAAGCAGGGAGCTCCAGCACTGCAGACACACACGGCTGTCCTGGCATCGACGGGAGGGAGCCCCGGCACGAGCAAAGGCCGCAGATGAAGAACANCAGGTCTCCACTGCGGGGCAGTGCAGAGGCCAAGGGCAGATCACACCACAGAGTGGCCCAGGACACAGATCCTGCTGCAGGTACTGCCCTCGAACTCCATGCCCCGAGAGTTGAGACATTCAAAATACCTCAAGAAAGGACATGCTGCCCTTTCTTCCCTCCTCTCAGTGAGGGGATGGGGTGGAGCTGCTAGCTCTCTCTTTACACTGATAATCATGACACCTTACAAAGAAAAAGTGAAGAAAAAATATTTCATCCCGGGGAAGGCCACCTAGGAAGTTAAGTCTGGGAGGATGGAATGTTCTCTATGTGCTACGGGATGCTGAGGACGGGAAACCACTTCCTGCTTGCCCAAAGAGCTGTAAGCAGTATAATTAGCACTTGCTTGTAATGTTAAACGTCACCAGATTTAATCTGAAGGGTCACTGGGAACCCCTAATGCAAACCTGAACTATTTAACATCCCAGGACCCAAATGCAGCTACAAGTATGTCTGCTGTCCACACTGAGAGCACACTGAGAGCTGCTGTTTCTTCTGCACATCACAGTCTTATTTAGAGCTGTCTTTGCACTCCTAGGGTGACACTCCAACACCTCGTGTGCAGTAAGTGTTAATTCAAATGGCTTTGTGACTGTGAGCTTTTTTTGACTGACATTACTGTCACAGTATGCATTCCAGGCAACTCTCCTTTCTTCTGCCTTTCCCACAGGTGAGCCTTTGCTGTGTTGCTGTTCACAGAGATTCCTTCCCCCCTGCCCCCAAGCCTTAGAGGAAGGGACCAGGTAACATGCAAGCCCATATTCCAGAAAGGATGCATTCACTCCACCAGGCTGCACATTCCCAAGCTACTGCACACATTTTAGATATGCCAGTAACAGCCTGGATATCAGACTAAGCCAGGAAAGTCCCCATGAGGTTTGCTTGGTTCTCACAAACTCTAAGTGATGCCAGCCCACATCTGTTTCCAAACGCTCCCAACACAAAGTGGAAGTTGCCCTGCTACTGCATATTTTACTCCCAACTACACCAGGAAGGTTTTGACAAATGCATCAAGAGGTCAAACACCCTGGAACTGTGCTTTGTTTAGGTCACTAATGCCAGCAACTGCTTTGTAGTTATAAGTACACAGTGCTGAGAAATGTAAAACAATTCAGTGTTAATAAAGGAATCCATGGTCCCGCAAAACTCTCTGCAGTATTTCTATTTCTCTTTTGAGAAATTTGAGCTTCAAACTCTTTGGGAATTCATACACAAGATTAATGCTACCACAGCAAAGAAAACTAACTTCCTCAGCTACTATCTGAACACTCAGTACCTTGAAACCAGAGTAATAAGACAATCTTTAACAAAAATGTTAATGAATCTTGGCTGCTGATTTATAATTAATTAAAATAATCCCCTACTGGTTTCTATTAGAAAGATCTTGGCATGAAATACCATCTCAGAGGAAAGAAAAGCCCTTCTATGTTCATCAAGATTATGGCAGAAAACACTGCTTAAAGAACAGCAGAACACCATGTTTAGAACTGAACATGAGTTTTTTCCTTATTCTCATGAAGTCTAACTTCAGAGGGCTGCTTACCTACCTAACAGACCTACAAGAGCTACTACAATGGTTCTTCTAAAGCAAAAGAATACTTTTTCCATAGTAAATCTCCCATTTAACATTTTAATTTCCCACAGCATTCTCAACTGTTAGAAACTGATTTTTTTATTTCCTAAAATTCTGCATACACTTCTTTAGACATGGAAGTCCATAATCTCTGGAGAGTTTTAAGGTACAGATCATAGAAAATCATTTAATAATTCCTTATCTTTAAATTAATACCTTGATTTCAGTGCTTAACACATTCAAGAAATAGTCTAAAATGTTAAAATATTAAAGATTCCTAACAGGTACAGAAGAATTAAAAACAATCAGTGTTCCTTTTTTAAAGATCTGGATTTGCTCTTTAGCCTTTTACTGGTCTGTTTCATACTTAGGGAGCCAAGATCAAAGAAATATCTAGGAAAGAGCATATTTAAAGATGCAGAACTTGATAATTTTCTCTTCTTCACCTTTTACTATTTGTTCTCCCTAATAATTCCCCCCTCTTCTTCCCTCCATCCATATAAGGGCCAAATTTACTGATTTTTTTTTTTTCTTTTCCTTATTGAAAGGACTGGATGTGCAGGCAGTTGGCTGTGGATTTTCAGAGAAATGCTTCAAAACTTAGTGTGCAATTGGGGAAAAGTTACTTGAGTCTCAGACAGCAAAGTAAGCAGCAGTGCAATGAACTGCTGGACTGTGATATCCTGAACTTTCACACATCTCTTGATGTGGACTTGCCAAAGACTGAAAAGGGGAAAGGCCTTGAGCTGGTTTTTCCTAAAGTGCTGACAATGCAGACAAGCTCTAAAAGAACACTGCATCAGCACTGGCTACATTTCTATTGCTGGAAAATACAGAGTAGCTTTGCCATTTTGATAATTTGTCAGCAACTTGCCAAGGGCTGCAAACTGTAGGTTTGGGGCTTTTGAACGTTTTGTTTTGGTTAGTTTTTTTGTGGTTTGGGTTGGTTGGTTGTTTTTAATAGTACAAAACAGAAAAAAAACAAGCACTGCAACATTGGGTCTACCTCTGAAACAGGATATAGATCTCCCACCAATACCCTGCCTGAAAAATCAAGGTCAAGTGTTTCAGAGAAGACATCCCAAATCAATGGTGTTAGCTTACACATTCTTCTTTAAATAGGCTTTCCATTTCAAACAAGTAGGATAATACTTTGGGAAAGACATCAGTTTGCAGCACCCAGCTGTAGCACATATGAAGGAGCTAGATGGCAGCATTCCATTTAGCTTTTAAAATCTTTTTCAAACTTTTTTCATTATTTGCCAAATCTTAGGACAGGATTCAGTGATTTCTTACCGCAAAGAAGAAATTATTAAAGCACAACTTTTAAAGAGGCTGCTGAGGAGGGGAGGTATCCTGTTCCTACAGACTAATTTAAAAGTCCATCAACTTTTATAATGGAGGCTTGCTATTTACTTTAGCACACCAACGTTGTATAAATATATTTCCATTAATCCAATGTATACATTAGTGTGATAAGTGCTGTAGTAACTGAAAACTGACACACTTGAGCACTTGTGACTCTCATTAATGCATCTCTGAGCAACAGTCTGAAAATCAACAGCCTAAAAAAATTACCTGTGCCTACAAATCCAGCATCAATTTTATTCTGTTGTATCAATTTTCTTCTTCACACTAACAAGTTAAACCTGTGGTATGTTAAATCAGCCTTTGCATAAGGCTAATATTCCCTTCATGAAACTCAAATACTGGATATTTCTCTTTAAGAAGTCTCCCATAAAGAGATTAAATACTGTAGCATCCACAAATTACAAAAGCTCTCAGAGATTTAATTATTAACTAGAGATTATGACTCCATTAAAGATGCTTCATGCACACATGCTACACTGGATGTTTGCACAGATTTAAAGGTTGGCAGGAGGATCTAACAGAGTATTTCTTTTAAAAACAAACTCCTGATTCTTATCTAGTAGGCACATATTTGTGGTAGCTACCTCTTTATCCTAATAGAACAATATATTTCAATTAAAGTCATAGAGTCCTGCAGCTTCTCCCCTTGTTAACCTCCAATGGCAGCAAAAAAACCCGTACAAACGTAACACTTTAAAGAGCCAAAAGAACTTTCAAAAGTAACAACCCTGAAAGCTTCCTGTCCCTGAATTCTGGATTCCTTACAAAACAGAGTAAGAATCCCCGACGTTTGAGAGGATTTAGGGGGTGTGTCCCCAAAACGGGGGTGAGTCACATACCACCGTGGAGGCTCCCAGCCAGTGCTTTGATCGCTGTATCGCCTCAAATTGCAGGCTTGGCTCTGTTCTGGCTCTTCAGCTCACGACTTGCTCACCAACCTCACGGATCTTTGGATACCACTGGACAACAGATCACCAGGCAGCTGTGCTCCTTCAAACTACCTACAAATGTCGACATAATCTTTCATTCATTCTGAAATTAGACCTTTTCTCACACCGAGATACTTAGAAAAGTCCCCCAGGAAAAACCCCTAAACAAAACCCAAAACCAGCAAAAAAACCAACACCAAAGAACCCCAACCCCCTCCCCAACTAAACCTTTTAAGCAATAACACAGCTGACAAGCATTAATAATACACCTATTTTCATAAAGACAAGTTTATTAATTACATACCACCTTTCCTATTAAAAACAAACAATTTTACATCGTTTTTCCTTTTGTAGAGGAGTGGTAGCTCTACACGAGCCTTGCTTAACATAAACGAAGAGCAAAGGACTCCCAGGTTCCTCCACAGACGCTTGATTTTATCATATTAGAGCTCAAACATCTGAGGCTTTCAGGTGCAACATAGTTTAAAACTAGAGGGGAAGAGCTCCTGCCTCAAAGAACCTCCTGACCTTTCCTATATGAATAACTTGAGCCCATTAAGTCAGGTAATGAAAACCAGGTTAGAAATATAATGAAAAACTGCTTTAAGATTTTCAATGAAAGGATTTCTGTGCTTAGTTCAAGAAACAGAAATAAAACCTCCAAAAAAAATCCCAAAACAAGCCAAGAACATAGCATGTATCATTGTGAACTTGAAAGATGAAAATAAAATTACTGGTGTTATTCACAGAAATTACCATTTTGAAGCCTTTTTTTCCCCCCAAGTGTTAAAATACTATACAAATATAAATACTAATAACATATCCTGGCTCCAAAAGGTTCCACTTATCTCTGAGAAAGCAGGGTGACAGACAGGAAGCTGAGAAGTTACATACTTTGAACACAAGGGATGTCATTCAATTTTATTATATCTTCAAAATACCAATAACCTCCAGTACAATGGGTTTCAAAAATTATCCCAAAATACAAAGTTTCTTGGACACAAAACAAAAAGCTATCCTCAGTACTGCATTTTTCCACAAGAGGACACTAAGATAATATGTAAAATAGTTGTATGGAAACATACAACTACCATATACCATTCTTCTTCGTTAGCCAAGTAGAATGCTCCTCACTTATAACTACTTTGCGGTGAAGCAGACATTAATTACTTGTCTACAAACACGCATTTTAGTCATTCTAGTGATTCTTATTTGGCTTTTAGTGTCTCAGGTGGCACGAAAAACAGATGCTTGTTATAGGACAAAAATCTACACTTAAGCTGTCACAGCTCAGCATTTTCTTTGAAGATGAGCTATTAACCCTAAATTTACAGAGAAGCAAGCACATGCTTAACCTGACGTTGTGACTTCAAGGAACAACTTCTGGGCCCCAGGAGGGCCCGCAGGTTGGCGGGACGAGCGTGCGGTTACTCTGCCACTCTCGCTGTTCCCCTCGGCCGGGCACCAGCAAGGCACACGCAGGTGGAGAGCGCAAAAAGCGACAGAGACAAGCTGGAATTGCAGCCTGTCCCCGCAGCCCCGAGCCCTGGGAAGCGCAGCGGAGCAAGGGAAGGAGGCTCCGTGTGTCCGGGGCTGCGCTGCCTCCTGTGCCCCAGCCTGCGGGCACACCCCAGCCTGCCGCCCAGCGCCCCAGAAAAGAGGGGACTCCTCTGGAGCCCCGGGCCCGCTCCCGCCCCGTTTGCCTCCGGCTACTCCATTTTCACGGGACCACAGAATCGATTAGGCTGGAAAAGACCTTCGAGATCGTCGAGTCCAACCCATGGCCGAACACCACCACGCCAACCAGACCACGGCACCAAATGCCTCGTCCAGCCTTTCCTTAAACACCTCCAGGGACGGTGACTCCACCACCTCCCAGGGCAGCCCGTTCCATTTCCTCGCCCCATACAGCCCCGAGCCGCTCTCCGCGGCACGATAACGTGAGTGAAGGGGGGCGGCCGCGGACAAGCGCCATTGACGCCTCTGCCCCGGGAGACCCGCGGGGCGTCTCTGCTGCGGTTCCCGCACCGCCCCTCGTGCTCGGGCAACAACCGCGCGGCCCGGCCGGGCGCGCCTGGCGCTGGG
>WEIV01006699.1:166132-188506 GCA_013390005.1 Calyptomena viridis
GGGGCCGCTCCGTCCCTCCCCGGAGCGCCGCAGAGCGGGCGGGAGCGCCCGCGGTGGGTGCGGGGGGAACGGGTTCAGCAGCGGATTGTTTCCTTTATTCTGGGCCCCTCGTTTCTGCTCTGCTGCAGGGGGTAAGGGGGAGGCTCTTTTTTGGCCATGGGGTAAAAGATAAGAGCCTGAGAGAAAGAGGAAGGCGAAGCCTCTGTCCTGCAGCGATAGGCGAATGACACGTGTCAAGTAGAGCGATACTGTGAAGGGGACGGAGTTCGAGTAATGGCATGAAATGTTTGGAAACAGCTGCTCGTAGAGTAGTATCAGCAGAAACTTTGTTTCCCCAGCAGGTACCCTCGCCCATTTAGCCAACTTTTATGACAGTTTTGCTGTTCTGGTAAACTACTTCAACCCTTCCTTTTGGTTTTTTTTTGCCAAATGCCAGTGTTACATTTACCTGTTCCTGTTCTTGTGGGAAGCAACAACAGGCAAGGACTTCAATTTTGTGGAGTTTAGCGAAGTGAGATGCTGATCCTTAAATGGTGTCCTTGTGCAGATCTGTGAAACAAGCAACATACTGAATTTTAGGATTTTTTTTTTTCTATGCCATTGTACGGGTAAGTGCGGGATTTATGTAGGACAAAGGTAACTTTGCGTCGTTTCCTTTCTTAAAATACTAAAGTTTAAAGGACTACATTCAGTCTTTTTACAGGAAAGCAAAATCTCCAGAAACTTTAAATAAGAGGTGGAGTGCAGTAGGTAGTATGCTTAAACATTAGCTTCTAAACAGAATCGCCAAAAATGTAAAACCAGGAATAGAAGGTATAGTAGCCTATGTAGTTAAATATCTCATTTTAACAACAAACATAAAGATAGAAGAGAATGCAGAAACATTGTGGCAATAGCTGTAGTTAACTGGGACAGAGAAGGTGATTAATAAAAGCAGCTAGCCAAGGCTGTTTCTTTAGTTATATGTATTAATAGTATCCCCCTTGGCTTTAGAGTTGTATTCAGAATATACGTATGAATCAGATGTGTATTTTTAACTGACTCATTGGACTAGGATTTTGAATGCACTTTTATCTGTAGGGAGGGAAGTATGGGTAAAGGAAAAAGAATATATATGATTATAGATACAGATATCTTAAATAAACAGTGTGAAATCTGTAAACTTCATACATTGATAATGCTAGAGGGAGTTGGTTTTCTCAGCAAGTTTTGTCAAGTTCTTTATTGTGTCCTTATGCATTTTTTAAGTAAGTGAAACTGGACAGAATATTAATAAAATCAAATTGAGGAAGAAAAGAGGTGAACTATTTGTGTTAAGCCCCATTAAGTGTTATATATATACACAGTAACAGAAGTTTATCTTTAACTCATAGTGTTTTGCAATATATCCTCATTTTTATTTTAGTGCAATGAAGTTTTAACAAATGTTACACCACAGCTTTTGTTTAAGTCCTTCTGAGCTTCATTAATAGTCTCATTGCAGAGAACACTGACTTGTGGGTAAACAGAATTCTCCAGGTCTCTGAGTCCTCACCAGCCTTCTCCAAAATATTCCTGTTATTCCATTAAGAGCAGCTGGAGGCAAAGCAGATCGTTTGAAGTTTCAGTTCTGCTCTTTAGGGATAAAGGACTATAGTTTATGATTTGTGTCACTTCCCAGCAGGCTGAATGGTATCACTTGTATCACTGTCTAGTGCTGTTTCAAAGATTAGGCTGGGCTGTGAACCAGTGTCTGCTAAAGATGAGGACACAACCATATTTTCCTCTGCATTCCAGTGTAAAAAAGCAAGAAGAAACGTAATGCTGTTTGCTTTAGGCTGATTTAGGGAATGACTAATCATCTGAAGGAGTGGATGGGAAAAGGATTTTGGTTCTTGTCTACAAGTTATGTGATGCCTTGGTAGATAAGTAGGAGGAGGTGTCTATAACGTTACCAGCCTCTATGTGTTGGAATGGAAAGAGAGATATTGGGTCCATTCTTAGCCTTCAGTTTGTATCCGTGTCTTTGCATATGCTAGCAGGAGCTCAACTTGCTGTTTTAGAGTATATTGTATGGATTTTTTCATTAACTTTTGTAAGGAGTTGGAGCATGTTTTCATAGATACAAAGTGCTGGTAGTTTCACTGCTGCACTTAGAATGTCTTTTATTGGTTTCTTATGAAAACTTTCAGACATTGTGTAGCTTCAGCTATATTGCTGAAGTCCAGGTAATCAGGACCTTGTTATTTTGCTCATAACTTCGGCATAAAGTTCTTTTTCCTTTGGAACAAGTTTAGTAAAGCAGTTTCTAATAACCAACCCAGTGTTGGGATTTCTTTTTATATTAAGATTTTTGCCCAGGCTGTGCAGCCATTTACTAAATTTGTTCTTGCATCGCTACTGCTGACTAATGCTTTCCCAACTGTTCCTGTAATTGTGTGACCAATAAATCCTTATGATGGGGGCACTAAGATTGCATGTTCACTAGATATAGGGTTCAGTGTGAACTGGTCCATGTTCCTTTTCCTTCCAGTCCTCAATTCCTTTGCTCTCTTCATCTGAAAGATAAATCATTCTATTTAGTTTTCTTTTATATCCAACAAAGAAGGTATTGAGTAACATACAGGACATTGCTGCATCCTGTAGTAAAATCTGAGCATATTCTGTAGAAATTGCTTTATTAGTAGGTGTCAATTTTTACCCCGTTAGTCTGGTAAAGCAGTAAGTCTGTGAAGGGAGGGGGAATAGTATAAGTAAGATAATAGTGAGACTATCAGAAGGGGAATCACATCTATGGCTTTCAGTGTTTTTTACAGGGCAAGTTGCCTTGAAACTTATTTTGGGAAAATTACTTCAAATAGAAAATAATAAAACATTCTCATTGACACAGTGGGTGAGAAAGATGCCTCTGTGTGTTTACTGTGAACTCTAAGAGACTGATTTTCAAAATCAAGATGTATCAGGAGTTAGTGACTATTGGTCAGAATACAAGAAATGTGTTCTGCTATGTTTTTGAAGGGTCTGTGCCACTGATTAAATAAATGCTGTGCAGATACTTTGTCAACATGTTCCAGCATGAACTGTCTAAAGTACACCTGTCAGAATAAATATATATATATATATCTGCTTTGTACTTGCTGCAAGTAATTCAGGTAAGGTAGTGTGAATTCCATTGCAGCTAAACTGTGACTAAATGTGAGTCTTTTCATCCCAGCACTAATGAATCCATTTTAATCTTCTGCATCGAACAAAACAAATGTTCCTTGATGGATATCGTTCTGACTTCCTCGTTAGAAGAGTGGGAATCTGATTAAGATATTTTGCAATTCTGTTTTGTAAAGGGATGCTGTTCTTTTCAATGCTGATGACATCCTTGTTTTTTCCTTCCCATGTATTAAATGATTCTACAAGTGGTTACAGCTGGCATAATTTATCAGTTTTTCCTGCTCACGTGCTTCACTATAAGACATAAAGGTGTGATTGTGACAAATGGAGAAACTGACTGCTCCGTTGACTGAGCAGGTATTTTGGAAATCAATTTTAGGAAACAAACAGAATATCCACACAGAATTCCACCAAGTAATTTCCTTGCAAACAGACACTTTCTGAATGGCATTCAGGTAGTAATTTAGTTTGGTGACTGGAGTTTGAGAGTAGAATGCAAGAACTTTCTCTGCTTTGTTGAGTGACTGGGCTTCCCAGACACAGTTTACTTTCCCTTGCTATATACATCTGGTATTTAATCTGCAGTGTAGACAGATGTTCAGGATAATGAGCTAACAGCACCTGGAGATCATCTGATGAAAAGTTTTTGCCTAAGAGGTACCAACTACCTGTTAGGTACCTGTACTTGGTGCTGAAGCCTCAGTCTGTAAATGCTGCAGGCTGAAGTTTCTACTCAGTAGAACAATCTGACAACCGAGTAACATTCACTTTTTTTTCCCTACAGTAATACATTTTGAACATCACCACAAACAATAAATGCCATTTTCTCTGGTGTTTTGTGCGTCACTGGTGATTAAAGTTTCTAAATCAAATGTGTACAGTAGTGTAAGTGTAATCCTTTTTTTTTTTCTGTGCAGCTACACAGTGCTGCTCAAACTAGTAATGAAGTTTTTCCTAAGCTGTGAAATAGTTTTCAGAAGGCAGAGAATCCTTTAGAGATTTCTCAGTATTACATTCTACGCTCTTTTGAGCTCAAAATTTCAGTATGAAATGAAAAAGTTTGTAGTGTTGTGTTTGTTGCCATTATGAGTGAAAAAGCCCACTAATTCTATTTTCTGTTGTTTTTAAAACCTTTGGACTTAATCCATGCAGCCTCACATCATAGTTCTAAAATGTTGGTTGTACCAACACACAAGTACTGATGGGAATCATTACCTTTCAACCTCTTTTTGCTGATAGAATGTATTTATATTAATACAGGATTAAGAGTTGTGGAGACAAGTCTCCTCCTGTTGTAAGGAGACTGAAATAGACCAGTGATTTGTGCTACCTCTTTTAATTACATGTTTTAGTTTTGTCAGAATTAAATAGAGGTGGGAGATGGGGTATTATTTTAAACCTTTTCCCCATACATTACTGTTGGTACTGTAATGAATCAAGTTATTTAAAAATGTTCATCTATGCAGTCACAGCTTCACTCTTTCTGTTGTATTTGAAAATATATTGAGTTTTGTGTAAGGAACTGTGTGAAAGTTATGTTTCTAGAAAATTGAGCAATTGAGTTGCAATTGTAACTTGAATATGTACATATTCAAGCCTTTTTGTTCCGTTTGAAAAATTTTTTGATTCCTTTGTGAATATTAAAGCTGATATATTATACTTCACCCTTTGAGAATTAATGTGTTATACCTTCAGGTGAGCTGCCTATTTAGCATTTTATTATTTTTCTTGTCTTGAAGAAAGTATTTTCAAAAGGATGCCACGAGTAACTAAATAACTGGTTATTGTAAATGCTTGTAAGTGTTAGAATTTTTTTTTTAACTTGTGCTAAAATAACAACCAGCTTGATCACAGTTTCAGGCACTGCCAAACGTGTAGGATTTTCTTTGATTTTTTCAATGTTTGCAGCTTGAACAGAGCAAATGCTCTTGCACAGCATTGGCAGATAAAATGACTTCTAAAACAGATGTTGGCCATGCTCTAAAAATACTGAGAGGGTAAAATTGGTGCAAATCACTTGATTCAATATAACTTTTGATATTGTGATCACAAGGATACTTTAGGTGCTTCTGAAAAATGACAACAGATTATTTTAGGCTGGCAGTTCTGTGGATAGCTTAGAACTGGTTATCAGGCTGCAGTTCAGTTATAGCTTCTCAATAATCACGTGATGAAAGCTGCCTCAGCAGTGTGAGGAAGTGTACATGAATTCCATAGGATTGGTGAATGCTCTAGTTTTGAAGCTGTGCAAGAAATATATTTGATATACTGTGAAACTTTTCACAGTAGGTAGTGTCTGAACATGTAAATACCATGTTCTGAGAAGTTTGGCAGAGAACTGCAGGAGCTGAAGGAATGGAAAGCAGGTGTGCTCACTGATTTGTGTAGCTTCTGTGCTGAGATTGGTAAAAATGAAGGAAAATTTAAAAAAAGTGTCTCTGTTACTTTCTGTAGAGTACCTGGTTTTTGTAAATAAAATATTTTCATCACTTAATATATGGAAAAATCATCTAGGTACTTTGTCATACATACATATCTATTCCTGCTGTGGAGAATGGTGCTCCAGAGTTCCATGGTCTCCCTGGAGCCCTTTGTGGCAATGGCAGCAGGTGGAGTTTATGCCCAGACCTCCTGAGTGCTCGTGTTCTGAACTGTCACCCTTCACTCAGTGCAGCATTGCTGGAGAGCTGCACAAAGAATCCCTGCTAACACACCTCACTGTTCAGCTTCTGCAGCAGCTGGGCAACTCAAAATCAGAAAGTTATTAAAGAGTTAAAAACTACACCTGTAGTCATGTTTTCATCTCTGTACAGGATTTTAATTTTTTAATACACGTCTGTTGGTGATTTTGTAGGAAAGTAAACCTTCATTTCAAGATTGTCCAAAAAGAGAACGCTTGTTAGTGTTAGTACTAGTCTTACTCTTAATTTGTTTCTTATGCTAATGTTGCATTTGTAACTCAATCCAGCAGAAAGTCCTTTAAAATATTTGCAGGACAGGAAAATGTTTCCATAAAGTTCATGGTAATTCCACACTGAGGAAATGGAGGGCAAGTCCATCCACTCCTTCCGTGACCCTCCATAGGAAACAAGTGTTGCTATTACAAGTTAACATACACAAGTGTAGTAAGGAGCTCCTGGTGTTTGTGCACCCCCTTTTTTCTACCTTTTTTATTTTTTGAGGAAAACCAAGGAGCATGGTGATTCAGAAGGTAGAGAGAAGATTCGAACAAAGGAAACTGTATCAAGATGAGATTGTTTCAGATCTGAATGTAAAGGTTTTACTGTAATGAATATAGAGAGTCTGGTGGATAGTTTATGAGTATAGAGAACTTAATTTATGTTTAATTCTCACAATTATTTTAGTTTGGTTACAAAACCCTTTGCAAGTTAAACAATTCAGGGTTCTCTCAAGATGAAAGAAAATACGATCATTTGAAATTATAACCTTTAACAGGGTGCAATCCTCAAAATGTCCAGTGGCTAAGAGAAAGCTATTTACATTTTAGAACTATTCTCTGTTACCCCTTAATTTCCTTAATTTATTAACAGGAAACTTTAGTTAGAGTTCTTGTGTGATCTATAGGGGTTACCTGGAAGTATTTGCACTCTTGTTATCGACAGTTGCTACGTTTGATTTTTTTAAGGGAAGTAGTTAATCTTGAGTCACCTTAATTTACCATATTTAAAAGACCATTAGGAGTTAAGTGTAAGAAGACTGGTTCTTCAGGATGTCCTTAGTAAGACATATTTAAAGATTTTTAAAATATGAAAAATAGCTTCTGTGAAACTGAAAAGTGCATGCTTTGGTCTCTAGTTCAGCTCTCCCCAAATGTGTGTCCCCTCATGCTATATTCTTTTCTATAGTCTTTGGAACACCCTCCAGGCATATACTTCTGGTCCCATCCCAATTTTTTTTCATTTTCATTTCTGTTAATTTATAAGTGTTTTTTATAAATTACCTAGTAATACACAACAGTAGTAACAAACTCTCAAAGGTAAACACTAGACTCATAACATAGTCTTTATTTCTGAGGCATAGGGTTATTTTTGGACATATTTAGAAAGTTGGAAGTATTAGACTTTGAAGTGTGTATGTATATAAAAATAATTTGTCCATATGCATTTTACAGGAGTGACAGTTGACAGCTGGCATGCAACTCTGCTTCAGGGAGGTGGCAAACACACTTAATTGTTTTTAACTACAATTTTGTTACTAAAGGAGCATTTTTGAAGGGGTGCTCTTTCAAAACAGTAAATCCATAATCTATGTGGTGCAGAGAAGAGAGCGAAACATGTATCCCATTTTACAAAGGGAACAAGATCCCAGAGGCCCTGCTACAGAATGTATTTTGTACCTCTTTTCTCTGCATTGGGCCATCCCCCCTAGGAAAGCATTTATAGGGCTCACTTAGCCAGGGACATTGGTCTCAGTATGCACCAGCTGACTTCTGGCATCTGCAGCAGTTTTCTGTATCTTCAGCAGGCTGGAAAACAGAGCAAACATGGCCTGAAGGCAGAAGCAATGGAATTGCCACAGCAATAGCACTTCTTGCACTTCTAGGCCATTCAAAATAGAGGGGGGAGTTATTCCTCTTGTCCCATGAGCAGCACTGCCCTGCCATTTACAGAGACTCATACCTACGTCTCATTTCAATCTCTTAGGATACCATAAAGTTGAAGCTGTGTCCAGGTGGTGTTAGTATTTAGTAATTTAAGCACTACTACATATAATATATGCATTTAAAATGCTCATGCTACTCTGTTGGTACTGTTATTTAACCCAGTCCTTTTCAAGAAGAGTTAAGGATTCTGTTGAGAAGTTAGAGGACTGACTTAAATCTAACCCACTGAAAAAAAAACAACCAGAAATTATTAATTTCAAGAAGGATTAGCTTTCTGAGCCTGCTCAACATGTGCCTGCATGACCATTTGTACAGCACAAGAAAGAAGGGGAATGTTGGAGTGGAAATAAGCAGGTGGGAGCAAGACTGCTTCTTCTGGCAGCAGTTGCAGCTATTCCAGCTTTAGCTGCTTGTGTAACTGAAGTTTTGCTGTGTATGAAGGTTTAGGCTGCTGTGTGTGTGAGATGTTACTAGTGCGCTGTAAATTCATCAAAGTCTTACATGTTGAGTTTCTAAAATAGGTGTAATATGCTGATGTTATTGTGTAAGGGTATCATACTTATTTTTAATTGCAGTGATCTTAATGAGGTATCTCATTCAGGCATCAGTTTTGTTCTTTTGAGGTGTATCAAATGCCATGAGAAGACAGCATAGCTGAATGCCATAGATTGAAGCAGAGAGGAAATGGTGTAACCAAGGACACAATGCTGCAAATATGCCCAGGGAAACAGTGAAGCAGTTTGTGTGAACTGAAGTAGATGAGGGTTCACAAGGTTGAAATCAGAGATCAGACTTTGTGATGGGGCTGGTCTGCATGTGTTATTTCGTCTCTTAGGTTTTTACTCTATTGACAACTTTCTAAAGTATTGTGTCAGTTTTTTATTGATTCTTCTTTCCTTTCACTGTCTTTGAAATCTCTAACTGTAATTATGGGGATGAGAAGTTATTTGAAATCTTGGTGATCCATTAGAGGTGAATGGGTATTAAAAGTAGATAAGCAATGAGGATAAAGACATAAACTAAAAAAAGACATTTCAGTCATGACAAATTAAACCAATAACGATATCACTTTGAAGATGATATATTAAAATCATCCTGTTGTGTGTTAACCTTGGTAGGCAGCTAAGCAGCTGCTCACTCCCTTCCCACCCTCAGCTGGACAAAGGAAGAGTAAAAGCAAGAAAACTTGGGGATCAATATAAAATTGTTTAATAAGTGAAGAAGTGGAAGAATAGAGGAGAAGAAAAGCCCCAAACAAACAAACAAGCCCTGAAAAAAGGGATGCAAAGGCAGTCACTCACTCTGTTGTACAGGTAGGTCAATACCCAGCCAGTTTCCAAAGATGGAGCCTAACTAAACCTCCTGTTTTCCCTTTTGTTGTTGAGCATGGTGTTACCTGGTGTGGAATGTCTCTGTGCTTAGTTTGGGTCTCCTGCTTGGTGCAGCTTCTTGCACAGCCTCCACTCTATTCCCTGGGGGGGCAAAGTAAAAATCAGAGGAGGCAAACCCTCCTCAGTGGGAGCGAAAACTTTGTTGTGCTATCAGCACTTGTTCAGTCACTAACCTGAAGTATAGGACCTTAGAGGCTTCTGTGAAGAAAATTATCTCTATTGCAGCTTGGCCTGGTACAGAGTCTTTTGGTAGTTGTTGTTTCTATTTTCTAGTCTTGTTCCTAATCAAGTGTATAGACTGAAAGGGCTTCCTTAAGTCTTGTGAATCCTTAATATCCCATGCTGAGGGGAAAAAGAAACAAGGAGGGGATGAAGATTCAATAATTATCTATATATATATAAAAAATATATGCACATATATAAGATATGTAGTCTTGAATTTTGATGGTATTTTAGGGTCGTTGTGAAATAATTTTATTTCTCATGGGACAGAAATTCTCTGTTTAGTTTTGCTAGCTTCAAAATGTTGTTGGATTTTCTCTGAACTCTCCAGGTAGAGTGAAGAATTTGAAGCTGAGGATAAAGTATGTTATTCAGGTACTCAGAAATCTGATACCACGAAGTCAGATTCAAAATTAAATGGTTGTGTCTAAAGGTTCAGATTTTTTTTTTTGGCCTCAGGAAATGTTCCAAACCAAGATATATCAAGTTAACAGCTCAAAGTTACTGTTTAAGACCTCTGGGATCAGTATTTAAAGAGGTATATTCAGTTTGTCACAAGTGTAGTTTAAAATGCTTCTTTGCAAAATATGTTTTGGTTCAGGTTTGTAGCAGGATTGTAAATGCACTGTTCCCTCATGAACTCAGACTAGGCTGCAGTGAGGCACCTGTTTTGTGTAACAGCTCATTGTGCTCTGACAGAATTGGTTAGGTAAGCTGTCTTTCCTCTAAAACAGTGCCAAATGTGGTTCTGAGACCAACTGCTCAATGCTTCCCTCACTCCTTTATCATCACCCTGTGTTTACTTCCCAGAGAAGTGAGTCTGCTCAAGTGGCTCTATCAGGGAAGCTGGTCTCTAAAAAGAACTTTGTTGGGCTTGGAGAAAGCAAGGAGTGTGATTAGCTCTGTCGGGCAGGGGAGAAGGGAGTTGTGGGCTGTAAGGATTCCCTGGAGTACATAGTTCAAAATGCCCAGGGAAGAAGAGAGTGGAAATGGTACCTTTGTGCTCCCTGGTTATATTCCTCTTACTTGCTGGATATTTGAAAGGCCTTTGGCCTTCACGTTTTGTGCAGAATGCTTTGCTGTCAGCGTGTATCCGGTGTGGTGGGTATTTGGTTGGACCTCCTGGAATAGATGAAGGAATTCCTAAATCATGGTTGTGGGTTCTCATGGAGTTGATTTGATAGTAGTTTGTTATCACTGAGAAAGAGAGTTGAAATCAGGTTCTGTTCAGTTGAACTGTAGTAAATGTCTGAATGTTTTTGTGATGGATACTTTAGAAGCAAAAGGTACAAATGCAGACTATTTTTTTGTGATTAAAGCTACCAGATTGCACTTATCTGTGTAATTTCTGCAAATGTGTACCCAGTCAGTTACACGGACTTGGAATGTGCTCCCCAGAATTTGCCCAGCAGTAACATGGCAGGCAGTAGTCATTTGTGTGCACTTCACATGGTATCTTAAGTTGCTGAAGCTACCATGAGGTTTGAGAATTGCTGTCTTAGGTTTAATCATCCAAGTAATTTTGTGAATGCTGATGTCTGCCTTTGCTGCTTGATGCTGATCTCTTTGTCTTTCCTTGTATTGCAGTGACTTGTGAGAATTATTTACAGGTTGTGGACATGTAAGATCTTCTCTACTGATGATCATTTTAAGTCTCACTAGGCTGCTAACTTACCTTGGCAGTCAAACTTCACACATCTGTTGGTTAAACTCTTGACTTCAAATCGTGATTTTACTTACTGTCTATTTTTAACTGTTGGAAAAACTGGAATTTGTAAATTTTGGGTACAGTCTGCATGAAATTCGAGCTTAGCTTTAGGTTTCACTTCCAGTGTCTGAAAATAATTTTGTAATAGAACTGAAGCAGAAGTTAAAATCTCATGAGAATATTCTGTCATTTGAAAAATAAAATGTATTGGTTTGTCCTCATAAGAATGTGAAATGCTGCTATAAAATTCTAATTAACTCAGTGATTCAAAGCTGAAAAATCGCAAGACGCATCTAAATGCAGTGTTAAAACCGCTGCAGTTCTGCATTTGAATATTGTTTTGACAAATCTAGTAACACTCTGTTTTTATTCCTCTATTTTCAACAAATATAGAACCTAAACGGTCCAAGTGAGTGTCTGTGTTGCAGATGACACTAATAACAATTCTGCCTTTGTTAGTATATACTGAATTACAGCTTGTATTACTTCAGTATGACAACGTGCTTTATGCTCTGCAACTTACAAATGCAGATCTTTCGTGTAACAAAATAGAAATATTTTTTAGAAGGGTATGTGGGCCAAATGCTTGTGTAGCACAGCACTCTTGAATGTCCACACAGGTCAGACCTGTGCGTTGATGGTGTGTTTGTATTATAAAAAATCTTTTGTAAGGCTGATGTAATAGTCAGAAATCTTCTACATGTGCATTTGCGAACATCGTCTCCTTTCTAGAAATGAAAAAATGTAAAAGGTCATGGAGTGGCTTGGGTTGGAAGGAACCTTAAAGATCGTGTAGTTCCAGACCCCTGCTGCTGGCAGGGGCACCTCCAGCTAGACCAGGTTGCTCAGTGCCCAGTCCAGCCTAGTCTTGAACACTGGACAACCTATTCCGGTGCCTCACTACCCTCACAGTCACGTATCTAAACAAATTTTTACCTCTTTCAGTTGAAACTCTTTACTCCTTGTCCTATCACTACCTGATGAGGAGTCCCTCTCCTGCTTTCTTGTAGGTCCCCTTAAGATACTGGGAGGTTGCTATGAGGTCTCCACACAACCTTCTCCTTTCCAAGATGAACAGCCTCAGCTCTTTCAACCTGTCTTCAGAGGGGAGGTGCTCTAGTCCCCTTAGAAACTTCTGGGTCCTCCTCTGGACTCGCTCCAACAGGTTGATGTCATTCCTGTGCTGAGGACCCCAGAATTGGACACAGCGCTCCAGGTGGGGTCTCACAAGAGCAGAGTAGAGGGGCAGAATCACCTCCCTCGACCTGGTGGCCAGGCTGAATTTGATGCACCCAGGATCAAATTGGCTTTCTGGGCTGTGAGTGCTTTGCTGGGTCATGGTGAGTTGTTTTGTCAATCGTCACCCCCAAGTCCTTCTCCAAAGGGCTGCTCTCAATCCCTTCTTCACTCAGCCTGTAGGTGTGTCTGGGATTGCCCTGACCCAGGTGTAGAACCTTGCACTTTGTTATGCTTCATGAGGTTGGCACAGGCTCACCTCTCAAGCATATCAGGGTCCCTCTGGATGGCATCCCTTTCCTCCAGCGTGTCAATCGTACTGCACGGCTCTGTGTCAACAGCACGTTTCCTAAGGATGTGCTGGATCACACTGGATTCCCACCTTCAGCAAGATGGAATGACTTGGGATGAAAGTTTCAGTGTTACAATATTTTTTAAAAGGTTAACATTTGAAATTACGATTTCAAATATTTATTGACCAAAATATAGGCCTGAAAAGGCTTCTGTGGAAAATAATTCTCTGAAGGTTTCCTAAATTGTAGCCTCAAGTAGCAATCTGTATTTGCCTTTTAGATGCTTATGCAGCTGAGGGGTCTGCAACTTGTTTTACTAAGCCACTGATGTGCTATATCATGATATGGCAAAGTAGCAGCATCCAGCTCTAAAGACTTCTCACAAGTACTGAATGGTTGTGCTTGCTGCCTGAGGAGTTACTCTTACTTCTTCTGAGGAAAAGGCAGTAGGGTGTTTTTGTATATGCCTGTTCATACCATGTGTATGTTAATTTGAAGTCCTTGAACTATGTAGTTAATATGCTTATCGATTTTGTGAGATGTAATAAGTAACTGGTTTGGTGAATTCCAGAGTAATTTGTATCAGGGTAAAATTAAGCAACTTTATAGAATGACCTTTGTTCTCTTAATTGTACTTTAAAGCATAAATTTCCATGATGAGAGAAACTTTTTTGTAAAATGTAGAATTGAACTAGTGGTTATTATGAAGTTTATTCATAGAGTGTTAGAGTGAATGCTTTAATTGCAAAGTAGGGAATGCTGCATTTGAAAGATTGGCACATGTGTGATTTCAACAAGACCGAGTGCCGAGTCCTACACTGGTCACAACAACCCACTGCAGCTCTACACACTGGGGACAGAGTAGCTGGAAAGTGGCCCAGCAGAAAAGAATCTGAGGGTGTTGGTCAACAGCAGCTGAAGGTGGCCAATAAGGCAAATGCCATCCTGGCCTGTATCAGGAACAGTGGGGCCAGCAGGATCAGGGCAGTGATTGTCCTCTGTACTTGGCACTGGTGAGGCCCCACCTCAAGTCCTGTGTCCAGTTCTGGATCCCTCAGTTCAGGAAAGACATTGAGGTGCTGGAGTGAGTGCAGAGAAGAGCAGTGGAGCGAGTGAAGAGTCTAGAGAGTAAGTCCTGTAGGAGCAGCTGAGGGAGCTGGGGGTGTTTACTCTGTTTGAGGCTTATGGGTTTGGCATATTTAAGGCTTCATTATGGACAGGTTATGTAGCCTGGTTCAGGTTGGTCTCTTCTCCCAGGCAACTAGTGACAGGACAAGAGGAAATGGCCTGAAACTGTGCCAGGGGAGGTTCAGACTGGACACGAGGAAGAATTTCTTCACAGAAAGAGTGGTTAAACATTGGAACTTGCTGCCCAGGGAGCTGGTGGAGTCACCATCCAGGGAGGTGTTCGAGAAAGGACTGGACATGGTCCTCAGTGATCTGCACTAGTTGAAAAAGTAGCGATCGGTCAAAGGTTGGACTTCATGACCTTAGAGGTCTTTTCCAACCTCAGTGGTTCTGTGATTTTGTGATTTGTCTTGTCAGAGCATCTGAAGGCTCTCACTGAACATCATGTAAACAATATAGTTTGTAAATTTGATTTTTTTGATCTCTTCCGTGGAATTTGTTTAGTGGAATAGGTCTTGAAAATCTTCCAGCAGTCCCTGACTGAGAAAACAAGAGCTGAGAACCCAGCATAGGAGCATTTTTTATAAAAGAAGCAACCTGTAGATATTTCTGTTCTAGTGATACCTGGACCCTGTCTACACTTTCCACCCTCCACTGCATACACAAAGTCAAATAGCCCACCACAAAATTACATGTGCCTCTGTGTATACCAGACTTGGCTTGCCTGTCTCTGGAGGGAAGGAATTCGGGCTAAAGCAGGGGCTCTTTCGAGTCCCTGATTAGGAGGAAAATTGTAAGACTTAATTAAGTCTTATGACACGGGGCATTGTACTTGATAACGATCACAGTATTGTAAATCAGCAGTTTCAAAATTGTGGTTCTGGGACTCTATTAACCTTTGGGTCATTTTAACAAAATGTATGTAACTTTCAGTTGAGAGAAGGTAAACTAGTAAGCAGCAAAACATTTAACTTGTGTGATGTTGGTTTTCTGATTTGGGTTTTTTTAATAAATCTTAAAACTTCTGTCAAATCTGAAATTACAAACTGTTGTATAAAGAAAACTGCCAGACAAAACAATTAGTAATCTTGGAATATTAAGACTTCAAAATTGGATCTTCAGCTCTGTGTACACAAGGAAAAAATCTTGTTCTATGTGTCATCCTGCTGAGAAGTTAAATGCAGTAGTCTAATTTGGGCTGTTTTTGTAGGTCATTTGGTGGGGCAAATAGGGCACATCAGTAAAGATCATGTCGGTGGTTTTTGTTTTGATAATCTTTACCGAGGGCGCAGTGAAGAAATTTGGAAAAGAACAGTGATGTTATTAGCACCTTCATTCTCACTTCATGGTTTTCCTTTCTGGAAAAATACAAAGTCTTCAGGTTCAGAAACTGGTTAATTTGATGTTTGCAGTCAGAAAACTGTTTTGTACAGTTAATGTTTGTTTTTGTATTTTTGATGGTTCGGCAGACATCTTAAGGCAGGCTTTCTTTAAGAGGGTTAGGAATAAAGTCAGTGACTTCATCCCTTTACTACCTTAGCTGCGTACTTCAAAATGGGTTCATATTAATAAAAACTTTCCTACAGGAAATAATTCAGGCATGAAAGAACAGTTTCATGTGAAACTGGATAGCTTCATAATTTATATGTGCAATAGTAAACTGAATTACATGGTTATATGCTAATCCTATCCTTGAACCATTTGAGGTAAAATGTTTACCTATATCTGGAGGGCTTTTTAAAGATAATTAGGGAATTTGTTACATGAATTTATCTTGAATTGTTGTTTACATTTTCTTAGCCATTCTCTTTATGAAATGTAGTCTGTTGTGTATTACAACTTAACTGAGATTTTCTGTAACATTGCTGCTGTAATAATTTAAATATTAAAATAGGCTATTCTTTGTAAAGTTACTCTGCAAATGGTGGTTTGAAACTCAGTAATAATATTTTACTTACAGTATAAAACTGACTTTATGCAAAATAAAAGTCAATTGACAACTTTAAAGTATGACTTGTTAATTTTGTTTTCATATACTATAGGATATGTTTTGGAGTTGCAGACAAAGTATCTTTGCTGAAATGAAGAAGAAATTTTCACAGGTAGACAGATGAAATCAACTTTATAAAAAGATAACCAAGAAACATAATAAAAGCATGATGTCGTAGGTTTTTTTTATTGTAACATGAGCATGAGCTACTGACATTGAATTCTTTGTGCATGTTCTTGAATACAAAGATGATGTACATACTAAATTCAGTCTTAACAGCAGAATCTTCAAACTGAGTATGTGTTTATATCCTTTTACACTTGTGTGGGGGGTTTTGGCTCTCTAGCGCTACATTTTAAAAGAAAAAAAAAGGCAATTCTGTAGCTGTCGTGTCAGATTATGTAATTACTAAAATTAAGTTTTGTGTTTGTTGTGGACTGGGTTTAACAGCAACCTGTCAAAATAGTTCAGGGATCTATCAGTGACCAGCATTGCCTTTCACACTATTTTTGTAGTAAAGTAGCCACAAGTAAGGTGTTGCATTGTTGTCTGATAGTTCAGATGGTAGGTGTGAATGCTTGCCATGAATAGGGTTGGACCGAGGTTGTTTCTGCTCTGTCTGTTTACTATGAACACTGGAAGCAGTGGCAGCAGAATGAGTGATTACTTAATACCCTTTGCTATCCTAGCACTGAGTTAAACCAGTTCAGTCTGTCAGAATTACATCTGTGAACAAGGGAGAGGATTTGTGTGACATTGAACATCCAGCAACCCAACCAGCAAATCTTGTGTAATCTTCTATAATTTGTTCCCTTAATCTTATTTCCATCAGTCGGATTCTGCGTGTCTAATTATTTTCAGTAGCAACTCTAATATGTCACAACTGATCCACTGTCAAAGGTGGCAGAGAAAGTGTGAGTGGGAGGAGTTGAATTTATAGGTAACTTCTGCAGAGAGGAGGGGAGTTAAGGTGTTGGTTATGTAAAGGCAGTAGGACAACAAGGAACTGAGTCTCCAGTGTAAAACTTCTGTTCCTGATGTGCTCATACACAGTAGCCCATCAAGTTGTAGGATCAGCACAAAATTAGTGTGGGAATAATTAAATCCAAACTGACTTAGATTTTCCTAGATGAACCTGTATGAATGGTAGCAAATGCCTCTTAACCTCCCTGCACTGTTCTATAGAGTTAGGGTGGGCTTCCACCCCGAGCAAGCTTTTAGCCCTGCTGAGGGATCTGGATCCTAAGCATAGTTTAAGCACAGTTTTAAGCACAGTTTGCTGGGTTTTAGCCGCTGCTTATCTTTTCAAAAAAAGTCAGGAAAGAAGTCAAGAACAAGCTTTATCTTCCCTTTTCTAACCCCAGAGTGAGAGAGACAAATTGTGTGCTACTTGTTTAGCTGGAAAAAAAAAAGATGCCATGCTGGGAAATTTAAAGGAAAAAGCCCAGGAGAAATAATAACTGTTGAAATTTAATCTTAGTTTACTCAAGTACAGCCCTGTGTGTATCTCTGTTGGTGCTGTAGATGAAAGTGAGGACATAATATGTTAAAATTACTTAAAGTCCAAATTGTTTTCTTCTTACTGTGTGGTTAATGTTTCTGGAATAGTTTTGTCTGTCTTCTTGGAAAGTAGTTCATAAATGTACAATTCTCCAGTAAAGATGAAGTGTATGAAGATGAAATGTTGCAGGTTTGCTGGAAATGCCTTGAATCTTTCTGAGCATGCAGTTAATGAAGGTTTCCACACAGGGCATTACATTTGACTCTAAAGCCCAATCACAGTCAAAAGCAAACTAATGTCATATGGACTGTGGGTGAGGGTGGTTTAATTTGCTTTTCTCTAACAACTTTTTTTCTGACCGTGGTAGGAATAGATGCTGCAGTCAGCTAACATTTTATTTTATAGTTGCATGAACTCTGCCAGCAGATCTTGACATTTTGTGAAATGAGCATGTGCAGAAAGTGTCTATTTCCCTTTTCAAAAGGTTTGCTGATATAAGCTCTTATAAGGGACTGTTCCACTTTGGTGGTGGTCATCTGTGCTGTGAGGCTGGCTGTGTAGAAATACAAGGAATGCTGAAGTTGCTTGGATCTTCTTTGTAGTTCTTTATTCTCTAGAAGACGCTCGTGACGTGGCTGACAGTTTTAGCATGAACACAGCTGTTGCTATTGTTCTTATCCACTGAAAATTGTGATAGCACTGCATGTATCTTTTTGCCTTTTTAAATGATACAGCCTTTAGCCATGGACTGAGATTTGGACACTGACATGAGTTACTAATGCTTTCTGCATGTTACAGCTTGAAAAGGCCGAATCCTTGGGGATTAATTATTCCTTTTACTGACTTGATCCTTTCTTGAGTGATATGTATTGAAATATTAGTTATTCCGTGTTGTTCTACAGTTTTGGATAATTGAGAGAATTGATTGTGCTTAAATCTTTGACTTCCTGAGAAGTGTTGGGAAAATGCCATTCTTCTTGGCTTGAGTCCATAAAATTTTACCATTGTTCCATTGCCACTTTCTTTCAAGATTGTTACTTTTCAGATATATTGAAGTTTCTGTTTAAAGTCTCTTTACTTTGTCCAGTAGCCATTTGGCAATGCTCATTTTCTTACTCTATTCAGGCAGAAGAGTATCTCCTGTGACTCAGACAGCAGTGGATTTAGTAGGAAGTTGGCTTCATTATGAAACTTTGTTTAATGATCAGCTTCCAAGATTATTTGGAAGCTTGCAAATTTTCGAGGTTGCATTCCTAGAAGTCAAAAAGGTCTATTCTG
Source organism: Calyptomena viridis (assembly GCA_013390005.1). Classification (NCBI taxonomy): domain Eukaryota; kingdom Metazoa; phylum Chordata; class Aves; order Passeriformes; family Eurylaimidae; genus Calyptomena; species Calyptomena viridis. Next base: position 184,648 of record WEIV01006699.1, read on the forward strand.
CCTCAGCAGGATTTATGATTGTGTCAAAGCAAAATATGAGCTGGAACTGATGATTCGAAAGTCTGTTCCTGATTTGAAGCAGTCTTGTATCTGCTTGCTGGCTGAAATTCTGTGCAGAACTTGAACAGTTTCTCTACACCCAAACAAATTCCTTCTTTTTCTGTAAAAGTAGGGCTTGGTTTTGCGTGTTTTTCAAAACTGGAAGGTTCTTTAATTTTCTTAGGCCTACTTTCAGAAATCAAGTCTAGTTTTAGGATCCTTAGATTGCAAAAGTATACTACATTTTATTGATGAAGTCCTGTTTTGATTTTTTTCAGTTAAACTCCAAAATGTTCTTAACTTTTCTCATGAGTTGCCTGCTGTCATTTCAGGCGGAAAGCGCTGCTGAGGAGCCCCGAGTGCTGTGTATAATACAGGATACCACCAATTCCAAGACAGTGAATGAGCGTGTTACCTTGAACCTGCCAGCTTCCACACCAGTGAAAAGGCTGTTTGAGGACGTGGCCTCCAAAGTGGGCTACGTGAATGGATCGTTTGATTTGATGTGGGGCAATGGAGACAATGTAACAGACACGGTAGGGCAAAAGTGCCGCTTATTTCCTCTTGGTAGCAAACACATCTGTACGGTATAGAAAACTTGTATCTGTATTGCATAGGGCTCATTCAATTCCTATAAAGTTTTGTGGTAGCTGTACCAGAGCAGGCTGGTCTGGCTGAGTTTTAGTCTCAAAGTGTGCTCTTTAATGATACATGTATTTAATCATTAAACAAAGACTAATACGATCATTCTGATGCAATGTTAGTTTTCATTATCAGTATGTATTTTTAATAATAATACCCATGATAATTAATCTCTGTTTCCTGTGGTCTTGTTTGAGAAATGTTTTCTTCTCAACAGTAGCATGTTGTGTAGTGACTCTCCATTTTTCTTATTCCTATTTGAATGTATTGCATAAAAAAAATATGATTAATATCACTCCTGTGCTTTATTGTAAATCAGTGTTGGTTTTAGTTAATGTGTTTCTGTAGATGCACCTGGAAAACTTTGTAAGATTTGTTAAGAAATAGATAAGATTTATTTCAGGTCATGTGTATGCCTACTGAAGGTAATTATTTTCTTTTGAAGAATAAAGTGTCTGCAAGCTATAGAGGACACGGGATATTGTGTCACAAGACACTTGTCTTTTGACTCCCAAATACAAGACTAACCAACTTCTAAGCATTAAACTGTACTGTTTCTTAAGCTGTTCCCAAGTTATTTTAATATTAATGATGAGTATGTTGTGCTGGGTACTTCTTTATTTTCATCTAATGTTATTGTATCAGAAACTACTTCAAGCAATGTACTTGGACAGAACCTGTTAATTGGACAGGGAGCTGAGTAAAGCAAGTTTTGTTTTTTGCTTTACTCTTTTTCAGCAGACTCCAATAGATCAGAACAGTGACAAAACTATTCTTGATGCTGGTTTTGAGCCAGGGAAGAAGAACTTCCTGCATTTGACAGACAAAGATGGTGAGCAGCCTCATATAACGGCGGTAAGTAAAATCTTCACTCAGCTACATAAGCTGTAATGTTGGAGGGAGAGGGGTTCCTTGTATTGCTCATGTGAGATCACAAAGTGAAATAAAATTGAGCTGTGTATTTCCTGTAATGAGCTTCTTTGGGAACTCTCTCAACTGACTTTTAGACAACTGTTTTATACTTGTAGGTTTCTCCTGAGTAGGTACAATTCCATTAGTATTGATTTGCTGTCACTCATTATTCATGCTTGTAAAGTATTTATGTAATGTGTTGCTGCAAGTAATTTTCTAATGTGATAGAATTAATTTTTGATATATTCAGAGATCAATCTTAACAATACATCTTTAATCCTATACCTAATTCTTTATTAGGCCACTCTGACAGATTTCTAAGAAACAGCAGTCCAGCATCAACAGCAGTTACCTGCTTGCACATTAACATTCGTGGAAAAATAAATAAATGTATCTATATATATAAAGAGAGTTGTCAGTGTTGCTAGAAGCAACTGTTAGCCATAACAAATTTTTTGAAATTTCCTATTTCTCAAATATGTGATGCACACTACTGCCATTTATGCAAATCAAGGATTGGATAGACTAGTGATATATTAAGATTTATTACTCAGCTCTTGTATCAGCATAATGCTGGCCTACTTAGCCTTTGCTGTGGACTTTATTATCTGAAAAAGGAAAAAAATCCAAATGTAAATATTTGTGCACAAGATCAGAATTTAAGGATATTTCTGAAAGAATATTGGGCAGAAATTTTTTACGTCTGGAAAACTTTCTCTGTATTTCATTGCAGAAAACTTGAGACATAGGAGACGCTACATTGCAAACTTGCTTGTTGTATGCATTCTAATACTGTATTTGGTTACACAGTATTCTGAAGGGCACTTGCTTCCACCAACAGAAAGATGGTTGAGAATTTGGAGGGCAAATCTAACATTACACTGTGTATCTGCAATTTTGAGAAATTTGCGTGGTATGCTTAGCAAATTCTACTTCTCTCTCATGGCTAAGAAATGAAACTTGTAGATGTTTCAGTAAAAATATATTGTTGAACTTGTGCATCACATGGTTGTGTTTATGCTTTCAGGAGGAGTCAGGTACCACAGATGACAGTGCACAAGAGAGATTTATAGGCCCTCTTCCAAGAGAAGGCTCTATTGGATGTACCAATGACTATGTCAGTCAAAGCTATTCTTACTCTTCAGTCCTGAACAAATCAGAGACAGGTACAGTGTTCTCTCTTGTAAAGGCAATGCTAATTTGTAATTATTTTAGCACATTTTCAAATAGCAGCACTTCAAGATTTTCTTTAAAGTAAATTACAATCTATTTAAAAAAATCCCACGTCACTACTATGTTTTCTATGATATTCCCCTATCACTTTAGAAACAGAAGAACTGATCCTTTTCTTACTGCTGGGTCCCCAGTTGAGTTGTCAGGGTTGTATTAATATATCTCGAGCTGTGTGTTCACTCCCAGCTTATTGAGTACTTGATACTCTGTTTTAGAGGGACTCTTGCCACATCTGTGCACTTGGTGTGTTAACTGAAGTCTTCCTGCTGTAGCCACTAGTTGCAGTTTCTCTGCCTTCACCACTATTCCCCACGAGGTTCATCCTCCATCCCCACCACCAAGGGGGGACTCCCTGTGGAAGCCAAGTGCCAGGGCACCACTTCATGCTTGCTAAGATTTTTTTTTGACAAATAAGAAAGTTTATCTGCCATTTTGACTGAATGTAACTGAAAAGATCGTTTGTGTAGGGTAAGAAATAAAGTACATGTGTTCTGACTTAGTACCATACTAGTAATGAAAAGGCAGCTACTCCACAACACAGGCATTTTCTGTCAAGAGACTGAGATAAGAGCTTCAGAGTATAAATTGGCATATTTAATTTCCTTATTACACTGTGCTTCAGCGTGTGCTCCTTGCTTATCAATTGTTGCTAATATTGCATATTTGGGAGAAAATCTTAAAATTAAAGCAATATAAGTAAATAATTCCATTTTCAGCTAGTAAAAATTACCCTGATTTTTAGTAGTTTAATTAGTTTTTTTACTTGGCTGTAAAGGGGGAAGGTTTTAGAATAGTAGTGTTGTGGAGGTATTTTAGAGATTTTTTNAATGAGCAATTGCAACATTCCCTTAATGCTTTTATAGTATAAATAACAATAAATAACAGGTGAATGCAGTTTTTAAACATTGTCATGGAATTGTCAAGCATTTTAACTCTTAAAGTGATTTCCCATCTTTTTATATTATTTCCATCTCATTTTTCTTGTATTTTTAGGTTATGTGGGGCTCGTAAATCAAGCAATGACTTGCTACTT